>JAODLL010026196.1:8755-50378 GCA_026546735.1 Forbesichthys agassizii | reverse complement strand
CTGACTGGGGGATCCCGAGACGTTCCCAGGCCAGTGTGGAGATATAATCTCTCCACCTGGTCCTGGGTCTTCCCCAATGCCTCCTCCCAGCTGGACGTGTCTGGAACACCTTCCAAGGGAGGAGTCCAGGGGGCATCCTTACTAGATGCCCGTACCACCTAAACTGTCTCATTTCGTGCAACGGAGCAGCGACTCTACTCCAAGTTCCTCGCGGATAGCCAAGCTTCTCACCCTATCTCTAAGGAAGATGCAGCCATCCTCCTGAGAAAACGCTTGTACCCGTGATAGGTAAGGGTAGGAACGAAAATTGCCTGGTAGATTGGTGCAGTAAAGTGATTGCAATAGCGCTCTCGCTGCTCCGGTTCTCCTGCTAATCTCCCGCTCCAATGTCCTCTCACTAACGACCAAGTCCACCGAACCGCAACCCCTCCCCGCCAAGACTACGCCTCGTTACTCTGTCCATGAATATCACAAACAGGATTGGTGACAAAGTGCCGCCCTGGCAGAAACCAACACCTACCTGAAACAAGTCCGACTTACTGCTGAGAATCCGTACAGTACACAGCTTTCGCTTTGGACATACAGGGATTGTATTGCCCTTAAAAAGGACCCCTCACCCCATTTTCCTGCAGCACCTCCTACAGTATCTCCGATCATACACCTTCTCCAGGTCCACAAAACACATGTAGCATTTCTGGACGGATCACATCAATCCCCAGGCTTTGCCACTGTAGAGTTGTTTGACTATCTCAGTGACCTTCTCCAGGGAAATTGATACGATAAAGACCTGTAGAATCCTCTGCAATTAAACCATCCCTCAAGGAAGCAGTGGGCAGCCACTGTGCAGCGCCCGGGCACCAACTCCAGATTGGAGCCAGTGTCACTGGTCAGATAGCACTGGCTGGAGAATGAACATAACATGTTTTTAGATAGTAAGGGAAACTGGAGCACCCGGAGGAAACCCACACAGACACAGAGAGAACATGCAAACTCCACACAGAAAGACCGGGGTGACTGGGGTTCGAACCCGGGACCTTCTAGCTCTGAGGCCACAGTGGGCCACCGTGTTGCGTGTTGATCCCCCATCAGCCTCCAGCTCTGTTTCTACCCTAGAGAGTGTGTCAGTCAGATTCAGGAGTTCCTCAAAGTGTTCCTTCCACCGTCCAATTACATCCTCAGTTGAGGTCAACAACCTCCCATCCTTATTTTACACAGTTTGGATGGTTCCCTGCTTCCCCCGACTGAAGTGGAGGACGGTTTTTCAGAAACACTTTGGTGCCGACGGAAAGTCTTTCTCCATGAATTCTCTGAATTTATCCCACACCCCCTTGTTTGCTTCTGCTGCAGCAGATGCTGCAGCCCTTCGGGCCAGTCGGTGCCTTACAACTGCCGCCGGAGACTTCCGGGACAACATATCCCGAAAGGCCTCCTTCTTCAGTCGGACGGTTTCCCTGACCACTGGTGTCCACCACGATGTTCAAGGGATACCACCTTTTGAAGCACCTATGACCTTGAGACCTCTCTGCTGCAGCTTCAGCAATGGAAGCTTTGAACATTGCCCACTCAGGTTCAATGTCCCCAGCCTCCACAGGAATGCCAGCGAAGCTCTGCCGGAGGTGTGAGGTAGATCTCATGGACAGGGACCTCCTTCCAGACATTTCCAATTCACCCGAACTACCTGTTTGGGCTTACTAGGTCTGTCCAGAGTCTTCCCCCACCCCTTGACCCAACTCACCACCAGGTGGTGATCAGTTGACAGCTCTGCCCCTCTCTTCACCCAAGTGTCCAAAACATAAAACATGCTGCCTTAGGTCAGATGATAAAAATTTCGATCACCGACCATCAGCCTAGGGTGCTCTGGTGCCATGTACACTTATGAGCATTCTTATGTTTGAACATTGTGTTTGTTATAGACCGTCCATGACATGAAGTCTAACAACAAATGCCGGCTCGGGTTTAGATCAGTTAGGTTGTTCCTCATAATCACTCCTCTCCAGGTATCTCCATCATTGCCCACATGTGCGTTGAAGTCTCCCAGTAGAACTATGGAGTCCCCTACTGGAGCCCCTTACAGGACTCCATTCAGGGTCTCCAGGTAGGCCGAATACTCTGAAGTTGCTGTTCATATGCACTGACCAAAGTCAGAGTTCCCCGGTTCTGGTCTGATTACTGCTAGGACTACTTAAAATGTTAAAGGGAAGTTTGCAGAAGAAAAATTGATAAAACAATTATGTTGTTCTCTTCTTAACCTTTCATTAACGTCCGTCAATAAATAAAATAAAGTCCAACTTTAATATTATCCCCTGAGCAACATAAACGGTCACAAAAATAGAATGAAATTGCTTTGGATGACATTTCAATGAATAATGTTTAGACGTGAATTAATCTAAAAGTAATGGAAAGTATTTAGGTAATCCAAAAATTACGTTACTGATTGATATTTTAACCTGGTAACCACCAGTAACTGTAAAGTAATTTATCCAATTGTGGTCCTAAAGCCAATTGCTGTTGATATATATGAATTGCAATGTACCTGTTTATCATAGCATCTCTACACACAGTGCTGACATAGGCCTCAATATTTTGACTGGTTAATTTAGATAACAAAAGATGACAACACCAAACATAGCTAATTCCTAAAAGTCTAACCAAGTATTTGTAAGAATATCTGTCTTAATCCAAGTGATATTCCTGCTGCTACTGTATTATTTTGTCAGAGTACACACTGTTATCATTACACTCTGTAACATGTATTGATTGTGTCAAATTTGCAGCAGATAATAATACAATTTTAACCTTGGCAACAGTGTCAGATAGCCTTGTCCCCTGCAAAACCTTCCACTTGGTTTGCTAATTCTGTGCTTTCCATAAACAGACTATTTCTTATGAATTTACATTCCCCAATGCCTTCTCCAATCTATGGATATCACATAGATTACAGAACGGTTACGGTAATTTTTTATTTGTTTAGTTATAACAGATTGCAAATAACATCTGTGTTTATGGTAAATGGACTGCATTTATTTAGTGCTTTTCTAACACTTATGCCACTCGAAGCGATGTACAGGATTGCATCACATTCACCCATTCTCACACACATGCATACACCAGTGGTGGTGTCAGCAATGCAAGGAGCCATCTAATTTCAGTTGTTATATTTAATTGAAGCAATAACCGTAGTCTAGGCCTACGTATCTAACGGAACAAAACAAACTAAACGGCCTACAATAGACCTGAACACAGCAAGAGTCGTGTTTGTTAGTTTTTCAACAAATTCCTCTGTATAAGTTTAACGTCAGACTTTGTCTTTGAGTAGATATATAGTAGTAGCAGATCTTCACGCATTTAGCCAGCGCTATGTCCCAGACTTTATGTAAGTAAAGGCTGGCACTGCTAGACTAAGGATGGGCGTCTCACTCAAGGACACTTTTAGCTGAACAAGAGTTAGCGGTGTTCCAACCAGCGACTCGTCGTCCCACTCGACCCACTATGCCATGCACTGCCTCCACATATTTAGTTTGTTTATTAGTTGTGTACCATTTCTACTAGTCTCCGCCTTTTCCATCCATTAGCACTACGTCACATAAGCAACTAAAGGCTGGCTCTGTGGGACTACTTTTATACATTCTTAACAAGATAGTCAAGTATACACCTTTCCCCTCCCTCTCTCTCCATTGCTTTCTGCTTCTTCACTGTTTATATAGTCAGTTTATTAAAACGTGGGGGGGGGGTTTGTGTTTTTTTTTTGGATTTTATATTTTAAAATGTTTTTTTTATTTATTTTTTTTATAATAAAAAAATGTATTTAAAAACAGAAACAAGTTATACATTGTATGGTTAAAGCATTGTTCTCCATCATTTTTTATGTATTTAAACAAATTCCCATTATAACCCCCCCCCCCAAAAAAAACCATGAGTCATTAATCATCAAAGACATTTAAGTTTTTCTTAAAGACATTTTCTGTTGCTTTGCTTAGCCCTTGCAGCAGTCACATAATATTTCTCACCACTAGAGGGACCTCTTTCCAAATTCATAGCCATTCAGTTTCATGATGCATGTCCTCTTGGGCTCCTGTGTGTTACAAACAGGAGCCCAAATTTTAATAGGGAGAGTTCCTCTCTAATGATCTCCATCTCTCTCTTGCTCTCTTTTAGTTTGGTTTTACTGGGGGGTGTGTGTGTGTGTGTGTGTGCACTCCATGGCTGCCTTCCTGAGACACGGAGCCATCGCAGGCGTACATGTGGCCATCAGGCAGGGCAGGAACTCCTGCATCAGCCCAGCCCCACACTGTGGCAATCTTATAGGTAGAGTAACTAACCACCGCTGCAAAGAGACTGAGAGGCATTACTGTAGTCCACTCAATTTGAGTGAACAACATCTTACTTTGAAGAGATTATTTGTTGAATTTGTGCTGCGTTTCTCTGTCGGGCCTAAGCCGCTTTTGAGATTTAAAGGATTATTTGTTAAAGGTAAATTCAGTGATTGTAAATTTAATGCACTTTTTGTCAAACTCAGCGAATATGTCCTTATGGTCCACTAGCAGTCCATTCTGCCTGTGTGCTGAAAAAATATTCTGGTGTTTCTACACAGCCCTGAGTCAAACAAAATGGTGGAGACCGCACCACACAACACCATCCCAGCTGTGGCAATGCCTGTAATATTTGTGGGAGGGAGGGGGGGGGGGGCAGAGCTTCTGAAGGAGCACCCTTTGTCATTGAAGTTTTTTTGTTTTGCCTGAGTTCAAATAACATCCTTTCCCCCACTGACTTCACCTTTTTAAGTGCTTTAAAAAAGAATAGCTTCAGCAAAGTTTCATCAGTCTAGTAAACTGATAAACATTTCTGTGATCTCCCCCCCACCCCACCATGTTTGGCTTAAGAAAATATACGTTCAGCATGTCTGTTTGGTTTCATATTTAGCAATAAGGTGAAGACAGAAGCGTAGGAGTCCGTTTGCGCTACAGTCGTTGATGTGGGGTATAGGTGGTGTGTGAGATTATCTGGACAAAGCATGTCTCATATCACAGTCCTCAAAGGTATTTAACTCGAGATCAGGTTAAGGGCGCCTGTTGTCAATCACCAATACAGCACGATGCATGCTTGATCAATACAGTTGTCCATGTCTGGTTAACATCAGCCAGCTAAAAAGATTAAATGAAAAAATTATAATAAGAAAACCATAGAAAATATTGTCAGCGCAAAATGAAACCGAACCACAAAACTGTCGCCCTAAATGGGCGTAGAGCTTACAGCACTGCAAAACAAAATGAAACGTCACCCTGAATGATGGAGAGGGGGTGGGTTTTTGGAGCTTAACAGGCATGGGACCTAGGAAATCCAGGGGAGGAATGGGGCTTGCTGTTCTCTGTAAACTCCCTTAAAATGATCATTAACGTATTGCTAACATTGCAATGTGTCTGTAATGTGGTATGGTCTTTATGGGTCTGATCTGTGTATGGAAAGGCCATGTGTGATATAGTGATGTGTCTGAAACCTCATGTCTAGCCTTGATGTCCACACTGACTGTCCTGACAATTGTGCAGGGAGTGGACAAGCTCTTAATCACATATTACTGTTTTTTTTGCTCCATTTTTTTTTTTCACCCCCCCCCCCCCCCCCTCCCGGACAGCATGATAGTGAGGGGAAGACCTGTCCTTTCATTTAACATGGGACGTCTAACGCTGTGTACTCACCACCCTGACGTGTATCGTCTGTTCTCTGTCTCTCTCTCTCTGTACCCGTGTCTTTTCAGACCTCCTTCTCGCCCCTCCCCACACCGGGGGGTGTTTGTTATAGCGGTCGGGTCAAGCGTCCGGGCCACCTCTCTCGCTCTCTCTCTCCCCTCCTCTCCCCCTCCGCCCCCCCTCTCCTCCTCCAGCAGCCATGTCCGGGTTCAATCTGCTGCACCTGATAAGCAAGAGTCAGCCAGTGGCTCTGCGACCCTGCGGCCTTCCCTCAGGTCTACCGATTGGGTGCTGTGTGCCTGCTGTGCCTCTGCCCCCCCCTCCCCCTCCGTCCCCATGTTCCCACATTATTTGCCCCTAACATGCGGCTCTTGCTTGAGGTGTGCGATGGTGTGTTTACCAGTTCCAAGCGTGTCTGGGGAAAGTGGTTGGGGTGGGGTGGGTTTGCATGGGGTGAAGCCGCTGAAATACACACCACATACCGATGTTGATTCAGTCATTCAGCACAGTGGTTCAGCCACAACAATGTTTGACCTTTTATAAAGTTCACCGTTATATTTTTTGAGGGGCAAAACTAACACATTTGGCTATTGTTTTGTAATATTCACATAGCTACAGTCTGTTTTGTTTTCTTGAATTGGGTTATAAGAAATACTTAAAAATTCACACACATTGTGTGCGCTAGCTAGCTAAACATTTTTTTTTTTTAGCTAGTGTCTGTTTCAAAATGTTGGCTAATGTAAGATATAGAAGAATTAATATTCTGAATGAATTATATGGACTGTGTGTGTGTGTGTTTTAGCTGTAAGCAGCTGTGAGCTCACACTCGCTATGCTGTGTTTTCTCACCTTATACACTTACAAGGAACAAATAATTCACAGCTTGCCTTGGTTACAGCCTGCATGCACGTGTGGTTTGACTACATACTGTTTGGCTTTACTAATGTCCAACCTGTTACCTGCAAAGGATTTTGCCTTTCTTCTGTGCATTTAGGTCCAGAGCACTGATTATATATTTTGTATACTCCTTTTAGATATTCCATTCGGAGCATTCCTCTCGCTAGTTATTAGTGTCTTACAAGCCGATTGACTAATTTGTGATCAGACAATCAATTTGCCCCCATGTGTATCCAAAGCTTAAAAACAATCTCCTGCTCTCTTGTTCTGTGGAATGTGCCATTTAGTTGTAGTCTGTTTCCACCGACTCCTTGACAGGATGGGTCAAACCACCTTAAGGGAAATGTGTGGGGGAGGGGGGGGGGGGTTAGGGCAGCAAAGCCATATACGTTTGACAAGTTAAAATAAGCAGAGGGAGGTAGTGGAGAACAAACCGTGCTTACAATTAGGAAACAATATTTACACTTGGGGTTGAAAAGCCAGGATGTCGAAAAAATGTGCTAATTTACAGGGTGACCCCGAAGTGCAGTAAATCCAAATAATTTAGAGGGTGCTGTACAGGGCCCATCTCAACACAAGGTCTGTGAAGGGAGGGGGGGCAGGGAGGCACTCTGAAGTCAGGAGAAACGCAAAGTAGTCTCCCTGCTCTTTGTTGTTATGATGAACAGGGAGCGGGATACGTTTCACATTAGGTGATGGCTTGAAGAATGAAGAAGGTGCTTGGGAACCTAATTCCCTCTCCTCATACCTCACCACCACGTCAAAAGACATTTTGTACCCCCGGGATGTAGGGAGGGCATTGGTGAATTTGCAAGTCTTTAAAGCCCCCCCCCCTCCCTATTATTTGCTCCGTTCACATGGTTTCAATTTTTTTTTTTTTTGGTGAGGGTGTAAGAGAAGAGGCCGCTCCACCTCGACAAATGACCTCTGTACGGGGGGGAAAGTCCCAACGAGGAGGAAATCAAACAGCCTCCGATGACTGGGTAGACTGCAAAATAATGATTCTTGATTGCAAGACAAGCAGGTGGCCTGAAAGCAGTTGTGTCCACCTTACTAATCTTCAACGTATATTATAAGATCAGAAAATACATTTAATTTTAATGTGATTTTATTATTGGACTCATTTACGTGTTATCAATTCGGTGTATCCTAATATAATGTAAAAATTGAACACTGCCTTTTATCTGTATTATTTGAGCAAACTAATCATGCATTGACCCTTGACTTCCCTCATGACCATTTCAACTTCCCAAACCCCACTGAAATATGATCGGCTTGTGGTCCAAGATTAGGCTTCACCCGATGACCAGCTTTGACTGTAGCATGGATTCACTCTTGCACAGACATAACAGATAATTAATACTTGATTCAACCACTCTGAAGTGGTTGTTAAAACCCATTGTTACATTGCATCTCCAAGTAAAGCATCTCCAACTAAAGCTAGCTATACAGAGATAAACTAGATATAAACTACAGCTAGCTACAACTACTATTCTACTACAGATATAGAAATGTAACCAATATTTATTTTTGCATCTGGTCTAAAATAACCAATTGGCCTGAATGGACTATTGCCATGGCCTCCAGAGGAATTGGCCAGTGGCTAGCCATGTGTTCTCTAGTTCTATGTTCACTATTTTACCATCTTTACTAGTCAAAAGAGATTGGGCTCTCCCCCACTGTGCTGTGGTAGTTCCTTTATAACCAGGTCAATATTAAAACCATTCACCCCCACCGTCGCCCCCAATAATTGCGCTAAATGCTTTCTGGAGAATCTGTGACTGTATCCTCTGAACATGTAAAAATAACGGTATTTCCCGGATCCCCCAGGCTCCTGTCATCGTACCAAAAAGACATGGCCCACCAGCTTCTCCCAGGAAGAACTGAAGAAGCGTCTCACACCAATGCAGTACCATGTCACGCAGGAGCGCGGCACAGAGAGGTAAGCCCAAGATGGCTCCTTCCCGCTTCAGTTATTCTTTATGAAGGGACACTCATTGGATTCGATATAGTGCGGCTAAGAGTACATGTCGGGGGAAGGGTAGAGAACAGTGGTTTAGGAGATCTGCATGGATAAGTGTAGAGAGGAATGTCAGCAGTTTTTTTTGTGGTTTTTAAGTGCAATGCCAGGCATATAAAAAGGAGGGTAACTTTATGTTAGTTTTTAATTTAATGTTTAATAACTGAAGTTGTTTATCTAATAATTAAGTGTTATGCATTTTGATTTCCCATCAATACATTTTTCACCACCATACATGGTAGACAGACTAAGCTACATAACCGTGTCGAAAAGATCCCAAAGCTATAGTGGCTTAGCCACAAGGCTCACCGCGCGGCAGCCAATCAGTGGACCTCAGCTAACACGTAAGGAAAGGTAGTTGTCATTTGTTGTGGGAGGAATTTCAAAACTAGCCACCGATCAGGAGTGAATGGTAGTGTCGACCAATAGGCAAGATGTATAACGAGGGTGTGTCTGCGCCGGCAGAGAGATGCCCAACTGCTAAAAGGGTTTATGTTTATATTCCATGGTTTCTGAGGTTTGAACGGTGGGAATTCCTTCCTCTATAGACAACATAACAGGTGGTTAAAAACCTCTTGTTGAGCAGACCCACAATGCTTGAATTATTTTTACAAAAATCTTCTAAAGAATGTTTTTAAAAAAAAAAAATTTATTTAAAGGATACTGAAACGTTTTAAATGCAAGCGAAGTCAAACAAAAGTGACATGTAAAAAATACAATAAGAACATCTAAGAAAAGAAGAGAAAGCTAATATAATATTTTTTTATAAATCGAATACTTCTGGTCATTTTAACATTTTTCTTGAAAAGAAACCGGATTGAAATTGCTACTGTAGAAAAGTAATGGTACCCACAGCAGGTCTAGGCGGGTGTCATTGATGCTTATCTGATAATGCATAGACCCACAGGTGAACCTGGCATGTGTTCACAGTGCCTTCAGAGGGGAGTATACTGACCACAAGGAAGAGGGTGCCTACGCCTGTGTCGTTTGTGGCGCCCCCTTGTTCAAGTAAGCCAAGCTGTTTTGAACACGACATGTTCCCATGTACACACCAATCGCTGTGCGTTCCAGTAGCACGTCTCAAACGCACCTGGAGCCCATTGCGCTATGCCTGTAATTGGTTCAGGGGTGCCCTTCGAACCCCAAATGGTGCGGCGCCTGATAGAAACGTGCAGAGATTAATGCTACCGGACAGCACGTCAGACTGGACTTGAGAGCCATTACTAGGTCGCTTACTTTCCCACAGCTCATTGGAGAGCTTCAACGGAGACTATATTTACGGCCAGAGGTAGCTCATATTTGAGCTACCCCCACCCCCCCCCCCCCACACACACACACACACACGCACACACGCACGTACACATACACACTCCTCTACCTCTGTCAGGCTAATAGCTTTTTATTGCGTACCTGGAACAAGGCTGTGTCATTGGTTCACAACTTTGACCCCTACACTACTACTCAAGAAATCTCTCACACTTGACTGTGTCATGTTGACTTGTTCATCGTTGACTATTTTTCAAATTCTAACAATTGTATCTTTTCAGGTCTGACACAAAATTTGACTCTGGATCAGGTAGGAGCCAGAATGGAATGCCTGTCTTATAGCCACATTTGCAGATTTTTTCAACCAAAAAATACTTTCTGTATGTACATTTGTCAGTAGCTGAACAGGCCACCCACCAGTCATCTCCATAGGTCATCTCCATCAAAGTACACACTGACATGTAATGGGAAAAGTCACAAGTGATCGCCATGTCAGCCCGGCACTGTTGGCAGGTCACGTTTAGAAGCAGACTGGGTGATCAGTCTGCTTCTGCCCTCTGAGATACTAGACACATAAGCTCAACCTTGTACGTGCTCTTAATCTGTTGTTTTGCACTAGAGAACAAGGAAGGCTTGACCTCCCGACTCCCTTTCATTTTGATTGCGAGAAAAGGGCTGCACCTAGTCAGCTGTCGAATGGCGCCGGAGAAGCAAAAAAAAAAAATTATAAAAAAAACGCTGTCGTGCTCATTAATCTTTGTGAATTACACCTCTGATGTGAAATATCTGGGTGTCATAAGGAGATTAAAATATTTCCAGAGAGTTCATTTAATGAATACTATCTGGGTTCTGTGACGGGGTTTCATGTCTAACCATGTGGGTGCTGTCACGGCTAATCTCCAGGAATTCCCCTGCTGCTAATTGCGGTTGCCGCTCAATGGCTACTTGCCTTTCCCTTCAATTATGACATGCCTAAAGATATGATGAATGTAAACAGAAGAAACGATAATCTTCCGACACATTTGGCGACGTCTATCAGTTACGTTATTATAAAGTTCCTCAAAATGAACCATTCAATCAGTGTGAAGTGAAAACTAGTTCTCACAAATCCACGACGCCATCTTGTTTGCACATGCACATTATTATTTCGTGTGGGGGAGCTGCGGTAACTTTGCTCTTGCCAGTAAATACACAAGACCTACCCCTATTAATTCTTTAATAATGTTTATTTACACAACATATACAACCAATGCGTATTGTGTAATGTCACTTTCCTGTCGTGATAGAGTTTAGATGTAGTCAGCTGAGGCCTGCCGGGACCGATCCATGCAGTAGTGTTCTGCTTGAGTCCTCCAGCTCAGATTCATGGGATTCCTGTATTCCCTCTGGGAGCTTTCCTGGTCGAAGTAGAATTTTTCATTCACATCTTTGTAGTTGTGGCCATCCCCTCCCGAACGGGTGGAGGGCGGTGGTGGTGGGGCGGTGGGGGGTTCTCTGTAAGGGCAACACTGTTATTTTACTTTAATGCCCCCCTTCTTCCCCACACCCTCGTCCAATAAAGGAAGGGAGGGGTGTGTGTGTTGTACCACTGGGAGCTAGGTCCAGCCCTCTGGTTTTCACCACTGATAGGATCTTCACAGTGGTTGTGAGGAACCGCAGCCGAGAGTTAATGTACAACCTCACCTCTCGACATTGTATCCAGTAGACTTGATGGGCCCTATTGTGGCCTTGGCCTATCTAACAGCCTTGTACATGTGACACACGTGTAGCAACATGCAGGTGATGGTGAAATTGATGGTTAACACCTAACTATTTTGTGAGGGGAGGGGCATGCACCCTTGTGTACTGGTGTTTCAAACCTAAACGTTTTTTTTTTGTCCATTTTCACCAATTGCACTGAAATAATGTCCCTTATACTTAAACCTCAAAAAGATGGTTCTCTACACGTTTTATGTGTAACCACAGTACAAATTCATGCACAAAGCACTTGTCAGGGAACATCGTGTGTTTAAGTAGGTTATCCTGTCAGAGGGTATTAATTGGCAGAATCAACAGACACAACTCCAGCACTGTGTAACATTAACCCAAACACCAAGCGGTGAAGATTAACCGACGTATACAGGAGGTTGAGGCAGGAACCCGTGTTCCTCCACTCCACTTTATCCTCAAAACACAATGACGACTCACTTTAGAGTGGGGTGGGGGGTGGAAGCAGAGTGATACCTCCTTTCCTGTGACAGAATGAGATAGGATCCAGCCTACCTATGAGGCCACCCACTATGTTGCCCTGACTAATTCTGTCTATGGGAAGGGCGGGGGGGGGGGGGGCAGAAACTGTCAAGACCACTGGAAAAGCGTCGGTGAAGGAGGGGGATGCGGATGTGAAAACGGCTGGGTGTTCTATTCTCTGGTGTTTTATTTTTGGTCTGCTCGGACATCAGGGGACGGTCTGCGAGCTGACAAGGTTGTGCTCAAATGCAACTTGACTGTGCAGTCAGTAGGGGGCACTCTTGACCTCCCGCGTGTCAGAGCTGCCATTTATAGACACGCAGTGGCTTTAGCTGCTGAACTACGTGTTTTGGCTGTCCTGTTGCACACAAGTGGGCTGGGCTCTCCTTCAGAAATGAAAGGAAGGTAGCGTAGCGGGAATTAACTAGGAAAATAAACGCACCGGCCCGTCTTGGCTGCCTGAGATAAAGCGAACCGTGTTTCAGAGACTAGCGGTTGAGAGAGCGGATGTAGCCAAGGAGCACTGGGGGAATCCCCTTCTCTCTCTCACACACACACACACACACACACACACACACACACACAGACTAGTAGCCTACAGTATAGGCTATGCTTGTAATGTAATTATTCCAAATTTGCATTAAAATGTTTTAACGTTAGCTATATTTAATGACCAAAGTTTGACATAAACTGTGTTTTGATACATAACTCTTTAAACTACATAGACTTTTAAGTAGTTGATCATGAATTTGTATTTTTCCATGAATTACCCTGTCTTGTTTTTCAAGTGGCTACATAATGTGCAGGATACATTGCGTGTGTGTGTGTGTGCGTGCGTGCGTGTGTTTGTGTTGTGTTGCAGGCTGGCCGTCTTTCTTTGACCTGGTGACGAAGGAGTCGGTCACTGTGTCCGATGACTACGCCTACGGCATGCACAGGGTGGAGACTACATGCAGCCAGGTACAGTATGTGTCTCTTGTGCGTCTGTCCTCTGTATACGTTGTGTCACAGCCCATTAGGTAAACCAGTCCGTCATGTGTGCCGCTTGCAGTGTGGGGCACACTTGGGACACCTATTCGACGACGGCCCGCGGCCGACTGGCAAAAGATACTGCATTAACTCTGCCTCGCTGGCCTTTCGGCCAATGGGGGGCGGCGCTCCCGCCAGCCCACCCAGAGACGGGGACGGGGCAGCTGGCAGCATCGCCAGCGGGGGGAAGACAGAGCTCTGAGTAGGATTCTTGGATGGCGTACAACAACCACAGCGCGGTTACGTATCCATCCGTATGGCGGGCTCTGTGTCTTGTCTGGAAACACCAGAGGCCTCTTCTGTTTGAGGATGGCCCTAATCTGGCATTATTGGAGTTGTTGGTGTGGGGTTTTTGCTAGTTTGATTAATGATGTCAGGTAGCCCATGTGGATAAAGGATGAAGCTTCATGAAGGTCATGTGGCCTTCTCCAGCTTCAGACACAGACCAAATATTCTCACGCGTAATATATCAGCCAGGAAACTCTCCAACCCACAAATACCCGCTGTGCGACCAGTGTAAAAGCAGCTAGATACATATAACTGCCTGCCTTAAATTCCTCGGTGTGTATAATAGAATTGGTCTGCCGAGTAAAACGATAGACAACGTATTGTGCTGTTTCTGGGACTATACATTTTAGTGGGTTTGATAATAGAAATAACTCTAAAATATGTTTTGGATGCTTTTTTTTTTTTTGCCGGGAGTTCCGGGACATTTACGTGTGTTGTTTTTCTGAAATATGTATTATTTTTGAAGTGATATTTGATATGGAGAATTTAAGGAAAACACTATGCAAGCGCGCACACCTGTAAGCTTTCAAATAGGCATCAAGTGGAGAACAAAGCATTCTTTCAAATAAACCAGAACAGATGACAAATACCCCCCCACACACACACACACACACACACACACACACACATATACTCCTTTTTTATTTTACTTATTTTGTCAGTTTTTTAAGTGAATTTTAAATTCACAGGGTACTCCGACATCAACAAAATGTCAACAAAACAACAACAACAAACAGGCCTTTAAGATTTCCTCATCTGTTAATTAATGGTATTTTCACCAACCAAAGTTAATATGCTGTTATGAAAAGAGAGTATGCTGTTTTTTTAAATTTTTTTTAGATGATGATTGTTAAAGTGTTTGTTGGGAAATTAAAATATATTTTAAACACACAGTAAAATAAAAGCAATATTACTCTCAAATCTTTGGTAATACATGTGTTTTTATAGGCAGTCATTCTTGTTTAGAATATATGTTTAGATATGTTAATGCTATTAAAGGTATGCTAGAGAAATACATAACTATTTAAACTTTACCAAAACAAAAATAACTTCCTTCAATGCGTCAGAAGCTAGCTTAGTTAGCTATTGGACATGCATAGTTTTGCTCTTGCATTGTGTTCCCCACGAACGTTTGCGAACAAAAGCAATCGGTTTGAGGAGGTAGTTCTTGGCGAACACACATTGAAGTTGGACGAAGGGTGACAGTTTAAATCTAATATTTTTGGAATGTTTACACGAATCGTTAAGAATTCAAGTTCAAAGCAAACGCGTTCGCCACGAACGTTCGCCACTGTTAGCCAAGTCTGAACGTACCTCAGCAGGCTGGATAGTGTAGTGTGGTGTGGTCTACACCACTTTGTTTCTGTTCCTAATGTTTACAGAGCAAGGGCTATGTAGAAACCAGATTTTCAATGGGCAACTAGTGGACCGTGAGTAGATATTCGCTGTAGAGTAGAAAAGGTGTATTATCTTACAATTCGCCCTGACTCCATCTTTATATGGAGTGGTTCATAGTTGCTGACCACTGTTGCAAAAGTACCACTATGTACCTGGTTCGTTAACAGCAAATGTGCTCTCAGTGAGATGACAGTGAGCCACTTCAGCAATCGTATGAGGGAGTACACCGCCTCTCAATTTAGCTGTACACGCAGAAATGTTTTATGTTTCTCCCAACTGCATTTCCAAAACAGGAGGATTCCTGTGTGCTATTGGGAACTCTTGGGCCTTTGTGTGCCGAGGGAAGTAAACTACTTTACAAGTTCAGGGAGCCTGTTTGAGGTGTTACAAGGGGTCGGCAGACTTGTCTGGGGGAAGGACGGTGGGGCGTGGGGGGGGGACTCTTACTGTACCGTTGTTTTACAGAATGTGAGAACGGCGTTTTTGAAACTCAACACTGGGTTCCTACAGGACATTGCAGTGCATGTGCCTTTACAGCTTTACAGTAAAGGCACATGTCCCATCTAGGGCAGCAAACCAATGAAAACAAAGGGTATACAGTATAATGAGAACACCAATTAATGATTATCGTTTGATTGGAACACTGAGACATTGTATTGATCTACCAATATCTGGAAGAAATTGTATAAGGGTGTAATTGTTTTAAAAATATGCTCCCAGCCCTCTGCAGTGTGTAATTTTCCCTGGGTAGAGTATTTGAGAATGTATTTATTTTAGAATCCCGTAGGCTACTTAATGCTGTTTATGTGTTTTGGGTATTTTCAGCAGCCGTGCTCAGAGCAGCTTCCACGGAGGTGGCTGGAGATCTAGTGAGTGTTTTGGATTGGGTTGTGGGTATAATGGGGGCAGGGTTGTCTTGTGGTGGGGGTCTCCAGGGCCACAGACTTGGAATGTACCTTTGTTTGCGACTTATTTTGCTTCGCTAGGCACACCCAGAGGGGCAATGATATTCATTAGCATTTCATGCAAAAGGGGTTATGTGTCCGGTTATTTATTTACACTTACATTATTTATACACATTTTACGAATGTACAGTTTATTATTTACTCATGAAATTGACGCACACAACACACAGACCAAACCAACTGGGTATTTATAGAAAGAGCCATAAGCTGATTTGTTTATTTAATATGCTTCCTCGTCTTTCACTTTTACACATCTTAGATGCTCCTGTGTTGACCAGTGGTGTCTGCAGAATGTGTTAAACTGGGCAAGGTCCCACGCTAGAGTAAGAATGCCAGGAATCCCTGACATGGAATGTGGACTAATTTGATTGTTGATTGACCAGGGGGAGCTTGCCTGTGGCCTTCGTCCAAACGCAGCCGAGCGTAGCACTAAAACAATATTTATCTGATGACTTGTGTCTCTTTGAAGAGAGTAACGGGGTTCCATTTCATGAATGAAATGTAAATGTTTGTTTTGGTGTCAGTTGAATGTGCCAGGGAAATGTTACCCTACCCCCTAACTTGCAGGAGCTGTCTCTCTCCACTGAAAATAGTTTACAAGATTTTATATACTTGTTTTGCTCCACACAGCAATGTCTACCATTATGCCTCTTGCATGCTGTGATGTTAAACAGACTAATAATAGCTATCCCATGATGTGATGGGTCTGGTAGAGGCAGACAATGCAATCTATACACACTAGTGATTGCTGAGTAAACTCTCCAAATTGTCTCTCTAAAAGTACACACCTCACTTCACCCCCAGAAGCCCACATTTCCACCGAGCTCACTGTTCATGTTTGAAACACATCTATACACAAATGTGAGTATATAGGGATGTATTTCACCTCACGCATTCACTGATGTTGATGTAACGCAAGCCAACTAGTAAAGTTGTGCAGTAAACCTCACTCTCCATCATCTCGCTATTAGCGACATATACCGTGGGTGCCATCATTGGTTTTAGCCTCTTTGCAAGAACACCTGCCTCTCACGCCTGCGTGAGATCTGGGTTCTAGTCCCATGACTTGTCCACTTGCATTGATATAGCCTACTAGTACAGTACAGCGCAGTACAACTAAGTGTGAAGCTGTTGCTGCAAACAATGTACTGTTTGTTGGCGATTAATCCCATATTATGTCAACCCGATGAGCCTTTTTTTAAACTGTGCGAACGCTGTTTAAATTCAGAGCCACTAAGCTGTGCCTCAATGCTGAGAGCGTTTACATTACGGGCCCAATAAGGAATATTTACAAGTCAGGTGTGTTTAGACTGTGGGACGGCTCGTAGAGAGGCGAGACAGAGGGGTGGACTGACAGGCAGACCGGGAAGAGGCAGCTGGAGTTTCTCAAAGTCCAACTTCATACAGCGCATTGCTATTTATACCTAGGTCGAGCAAAATGTCGAGAGGGCGTCGGTCGGAGGAAATGATCCATTTACAAAATGAAATGCGTGTGTGATGCATTCATTGGGATCATGTCTGAGCCAAAAGGGCATTGCTCTTTACAAACCACAAGCCAGATAATGTGTCACTTGTGTGATACCTCTTTATTAGCTGACTTTGCAAGTAGTTGGTGAACGGGCTCGGTAACAAATGTTGGGTCACATTGTCTATAATGAACCTTACAACCCTCGGCCTCATCATCATCGTCAGGTTATGGTTAGCTAGGTGGTTGGCAAGTTGGTTCGCAATTGTTAGCTAGACACCAATAGCTTGCCTTCAGTTTGCCTTGTACCTAATTGGTCTGAGTTAAGGGGATTAGGTGTCATATTGGATATCACACTATTATACACTGGGGAAATTAGTTATTAGGCCTATTTGAATTATCTTTATAAAAAAGAATATAAGATTCCTAATAAAAAATAAATTCATTATCTCCCCATGAGCTCTCCAAAAAGAATCTGTACACAGTGTCCATAATATAACTACGCTCCTCCAGAGAGAGAGAATGATAGAAAAAGCAACATGTTTGGGGGAATAGCCTGTAACTTGGCTAGGACCGATGAATGGGATTGAACTCCTCTCTTGGAAGCGTTGATCTCATTTTGATCTCATTTTGGGTCTGTAAACTTTGCCAAGTATTTTAGTTTTCTGCAAGGAGGAGGAGAGCGAGAGGACTCAGAGTTGGGGCAAGGGGCATTGTGGGAGATGGAGGGTCGGATGAGGGCTACCCGTGGCCACAGTCCAAATGATGCAATTTGGCAGAAACCACATGAAAGGAGCGAGCGCCGCCGTGTAGCATGGCAAAAAGCCCAGAGCACGGGGGCGTATAAGAGGAAGGCTCAGCTCACCCACAGTTTACGCGCACGCACACACACACACACACACACACACACACACACACACACACACACACGCACACAGAGAGCCCCCCAAACAGCATCCAGATCTCGGGCTCTCCCCTGCACTCCCACTCAGTGCTTCTCTTGTGTGATTACTTCCAAATGGGAACCGTCTGGATGGAAGGAAGAAAAGAAAAAAACACAGCATGAAGAGAAAGCCCTGTCTTTAATCTCTCCGAGACAGACAGAGCATATCTGAACAATCGGCATCGCCCTCCCCTCACCAATAGGAGACGTTTACGCGCAGGCGTCTTGACATCGTGGTTATCACGGGGAGGGCGCGGGAGGGGTGAATACAGCGCCCCCCGTAAACCCCACCGCCGGGCTCTGATTGCCATTTATTTTAAATCATGTCATTCGGCAGGCATGCTTTTCCTCCTGCAGTCCCCCCGTCTCGCCATTTTCTCTCCAAAGAAAGTTCCATTTCCTGCAGCTTTTCCCACCCCCCATTTTACCTGTGTGTTCCAGGGCCGTTATTCATAGCAGGGATGTGTGTCTGGCTCCCCGAGCAGTTCATTTGTTATCTCAACGAGTCATTCTTAAAATAGGCTAAACCTTGGTTTGCGGTAGCAAAACTTTCCACTCTGCATACGCGCTTGCACATCTATTCTAACCCCCCCCCCCCCACACCCCCCGCCCCTCCCCCATACACACACACACACACACACACCCCTCCACCGCCCCTCTTTTCTTCTGCCTGGGCCAGCCCTGCTCCGGTCGCCTGTTTGTTTTGAATGTGGCTGCTTGTTGAGCGATCGTGTTTGGCGGCGAGCGCAGATGTTATGAGGAACTGTGATGACTGTGAACTGTGTCTGAACCGTGCGACTGACGAGTGCACAGGGCGGTGGCAGTCCCCCCGTTTTAATTGGCAAGTGGCAACAAAATGTGGTCACGCAGAAGCGGTTTATGGGCGGCTTTGTCCAGTTAAGATAGGGGTCCTACTTTGCTTCCTTTGGGAGCACCTGTGGGCTGTGGCAAAAAACGAAAGCTTTAAAATCAGCAGGGGGCCGAGAGCCTAGCTAACCTAGCTAACCTAGCCAACCCATTACCCATTACCCTTGTGGTTGAAACCAGCATTACAAAAACGTTAATGTTTTGTTTAAACATATCTTGGGAGTCTCCTCTACCCGCTTCAAAGGTGCATGAGTGTGCACTCACACACGCACGCACGCACACTAACATGCAAAGTTGTCATTCAACCACAGACACTGTGCTTTTGGGGCAGAAACACAGGTTTTCGGGTGTGCAATCATCCCAACAAGGAGTGTATCCTACCTGTGAATCTGGCAGTGCCCGACCTCAAACTGGGAACAAAGCAGAGGACACAGAGAGATGTGGACTGGCTTACCAGAGAACATGGCGGCGGCAGAGTGGAAACAGGTTTAGGGGAGGGAAAACGTGAGAGGCAATTGAATCTTAAAGCAGGAGAATGTATGGAACACGTTACCTCGCTGTGTTACCCCCCTGATTAATTAAGAGGCTTGAATTGGCCGGGTGGGCAGGGGTCGAGGGGGAGGAAATAGGGGAGGCATGGAGGGTGGTTTGGCGGTGTTGTGGCGGAAGAAGCCTCTCTGGGATCAATTACGAAGCGGGAGGGCTCCCATGCCTCTTTGCTTGTACCCACTGTTGGGTTCTCAGAATACGCGATTGAATGACAATTAGTTTTTATATGAACACACCGAAGAGCAGCGCTGTAAAAACTGACTGGGGCCATTCGGGCCTTTGTAGTTCCAACCCGGAGCAGGAATCACATCTGGAAGGGAAAGAACAGATCAAGGTTTGTGAGTCAGTCCCTTGGGGAAAAGAAGATATGAGCGTACTCTGAGGGTTATTTATAGAAAGAGCAGCTACAGTAGGCCTACCGACGCCGACCATTTGCATAAAGGCAGACAGCAGAACTCTGCTCCCGTTTATCGAGACTGGGTACCTTAAAATAAATTAGGTTCTAAACATTCTGTAGGCCTAGTTCAAAAAGTGAATGTGTTTTAAGGGTACAAACAAGTACAATAGGCATATGCCTAAAGAGAGTTACATAGGGTTTAATCAGACGGGTAATTCTTCAATTGGGGAAACTTTCATGTCCCCAGGTTATGCATTTATGTTAGAAACACTTTATTACAAAATAAATATAAAAATGAATTTATTGCACAATAAAAACTGACAGAGGCCATGTGAGAAGTGAAAAAATATAAGGTATTAAAGTATTCCTTCTGATCATATAGTATACATTTTCAGCATCATGCAGATATGGCAATATTTTATTAACAAACATGAAGTTTTCACATGATGTAAATGTGTTTATATTGCATATTTTACTAGTTGTAGTGTATTTTTATCCTGAAAAAGTGACATTTGTCATTTCCGCAACACGTCATTATCATCACAACTTTTTGTGATGGTAATGTGACATCCAAATGATGTCAGTTTCACCATCAATATATTATTAGGTGTTAAAAATAACAGTTTAGAAATTAAAGTTAAAGAAGCAGAATTTATAATGAAATGCAATAATGAAATATAAAGGATGAGACAGAAATAGACCCAAACACCCACGTCTCCAGTAGTCTTTAAAAACAACATAAGCCGTATTGATGTTGTCATTGTTATATTTAATTATTCTGCTTACAACTCTAAGCTTCTTTAATATGTGCATTATTTCTCTGTTTTGGTTGATTATATGGTGTAACTATTCCACTGATGTCATTTTATTTAAAAAAAAACTGTTATAAAATATATAATTATATAAGTTCAGCTTTAGCCATCATTAGGTCTGTACTTGTAAACATTGTCTTGACATAATCAAAACAAAACCTTTTTTGGGGGGAATTTTTAAAAGTTACGTAAGATGGTCAAAGGTGCCCTCAATTGAAGAATCACCCAGACCTAAGGATCTTTTATAGTTTTACCTGGCCTTGAACCTAATATTATATTGCCAGCACCCCACATTGCACTCCAGTTAATATTACATTACTGTCTGTGTATTTCTTTGCATTTCCACATCCCGACCCACATACTTGCATCTTAAAGCTGCGTACAGCTATATATGTATGTTCCGAAACACATGTGGACCCAATGACTCACATTTCCAGGTGAGTACGTTTATTTTGGAAATTTAATTTGAATTTAACTACTAGGACTGTTGGCTACCACTTGGACTATCATGCGTTGACGTGGTTATGTAAGCTAAACTGAATGCGACGTAAACTTCTTCCTACAGCTTTATAGGCTACTACACCTTTTCTTCTGGTCTCATTGACTATATTTTCCTTTAGCAAATTGCTATAGCTGCATGGCCGGTGTAGACGGTTGTGTGAGTTCCAAGTCCCAGAATATCACTGCTGCTCACTTGCTTCCACTTAGCCCCTGAGATGTTCTCCTTGGCATCCTTTCAAAACAAGTCTTGGATCGGCCGCACAAAAGCAGATTCTTTGAGTGTCCCATCAAGTCGCCTTTGCAAATGCTGCCTATGGTCGCGTGGAGAGATGCTATGAGGCAGCGATGCTCTAATTAGAAAAAGAGAAATGGTCCAGCAGAAGAAGGTGTAAACGGAAACAAACCCAAAATCTTTCAAGTTGATTAATTGAGTTTGCAGTCTGCAGGATTTGGAATATTAAGGAATGAACAGATGTTTGTTGTACATTGTACGCTTGACATGGCAGCGTGCTCCGAATAATTAATCTTACGCCACAATGTCCTCTGAGTAATAACTGCAGGGCTCTAAAAATGAGACGTGGTGTCACTGTTTCTCCACCTGATCAAATATTACGGAGCCGAAGAATGTGTCCCTATGATAAATCATATCTCATATCCAGCCGACGTACGCTCCAACATGCAGAGAAGGATCATGGGTATTGGTAGAGGAGATAACGCCTCAAAGAACAAAGGATTTTGTTCTACATCGTCCTCTTTTCCAGCAAGACACTTATCTTGGACAAAAATGAAACAAAACAAACAAAGTCCTCTATATATCCCAGTGTTGAGAGCATAGGTTTAGAGACTGAGGATAACTGAGGAGCAGATGGTTTTTTTTATGGTCTCTTATGGCTGTCTTTTATGGCTGGTGTTAGTGAGTGAGTTGTGCAGGTATAGTGACCCTCTCCTGCCTACTTTCATACCCCAATCACAGGCCTGTGTGAGACTCACAAACCCTCTGCTTCCAACCAGACACTGAGATCGACACACACGGCAACTGTTTCTTTTCAGGACACGTGACGTTGTAATGTAGTTCATTGTACGAGCAGGATTTCACAAGCAAACTACAGCTTCTTAGCAAATAGCACACTCACTGTATATACACAATCACACTATATGCTAAGATTAAACAAATGCATACATTGTACTCTATAGTAAACATAGTCTGTAATCTACACTGCAGTGTTCACAATACAATATGATACAATATGCTTTAATGACCCCATCTGGAGATTTCTTTCAGGCTCCCATTGTTGCTGATTTCAATATAAAACAATTGCTCCACTTTCCACAAGAAAAGAAACATTGCACATACAAGCATGCATGTTTATATGTTGTGACTGACATGCATTTCTGGTACACTGGGTTGTCTATACCTTCCTGTGTGGCTGCTGCACTCTACACACACACACACACACATGCTGAATATTGCCCAACGCTGTTGTCTTTTTCTTATTGTAAGCTGGCCAAACAGTGCCATCAAAGGTTATTGATTAGTGAGATGAGGGCTGTGTGGTGGCAAATGAAAGAGGTTGAGGCTTGATGGTAGCAGCAGGTGTGAAGCTGTTTAGTATGAGAAACAAGGCTTTACCGAGCAGGATAAACAGGTGGCTTTATCTTTCCACCCTGCCTGCAGTGTGCTGTAGCTAACCATGTTTACCCCCATCGGACTAATGATTATGAGCATATCGGATGTATCAGCACACAGAGCAGATAAAAACCCCTCTAAAAGCAACAGCAGATGTCAAACACAACGCATTGGAGTCTACTGTCATTTACCATGATAAACTGTAGCCTGATGATGTGTCACTTTGAGCAATTACGATAATTCTTTAACTATAATAGACTATATTTTAACAATATAATTAAGGCAAACATGGGGAAGTGTATGAACACTTGATCTTACACATATTTCAAAGATGGTTTCAACATGTATAAATCATGCTGTTTTCTTTCTTCTGGTTGAGTAAAGGTGCATTTTTCCTCTGTGAGGCAGGTTAGGGTGGGCTGTGAGTTAGAGGCAGTGTGTGGATGTTTTTTGGGTGGGAGTGGGGGTGGAAGGGGTGGAAGGGGGGGTGGAGAGATGTGCGACCAACCGTTTAGTCTCTGGGAGCTTCCTGTCTGAAAGTCTGGGAGGTTCTATATGTTTTTCAACGAAGCGGCATTAACCGAGAAGCAGAGGAGACTACCGAATGCACTAAAGCAGGTTTGCATGTCTGCGTGCATGTGAGAAAACACAGAGAAGACAGACTCGTGGTGGGGTGAGACAGATGGAGGGATGAAGAGAGAGAGATGGAGAGAGGGAGAGAGAGAGAGAGAGTGAATGAGAGAAAGAGAGAGAGAGAGCACTTGTGCGAGAGCATGATAGGAACGTCTCAGCCTCTAGAAATATTTCCCCTCTTGGAAAAACATTTGCCTTCGAGGAAAAACTCACAAACCTGAAGTTTATTGCATACAGGCACTGTGGGCCTTGCCAAAACAAGAACAGCCATTTTGTCCACTCCATACTTGAGTCTGTTAGCTATGTGTGTCTGTGTTTGGCAAACAGTGCCATAGGAAATAGAAGGGTTTACTGTTGCTACTGAAGAAATGGCCTTCCTCCTAACAACCACCTTCTTTTTAACCAACTGAGGCGCTCCATTTATTCATATTTGCGTGGAAACTCTCATGTTGAAAAGCCTACATACACAGCCTTAGATGCCTAAACATGTTTTTCATCCCTCTAAATATGATTGATGAATTTGCCCTTTTAAACAGTGTGTGTTTGTATGTACACAAAACCAGGATGTGCCCTTTAAGAAAAAAAAAACATTGCTGCCCATGTGTAGGATTCACAGGGTTCCCAGACGTCCTGTGTGAATTACTCCAGAAAAATGCTACCACAACATGCTACCACCTACATGGCAGCTATACTGTACCTGGTGTGAGTGTGTGTGTGTGCGTGTGTGTGTGTGTGTGAAGAGGAAGGGGTGAAGGGTGGGTTACCAGCGTTATTCCAACGACCCGAGCGCTCTTAATGTGGATTAGTGCAAATTTAAACATCCGCTGGTAAAGACATGCCTGGACCATGGGAAAGAAAGACACCTATCATGTCGGCTTTGAAGTGAAATGTGTACAACAAAGTCACCAACAGCTGCTGCTGCCAGTCTTGTTTCCCCCACCCCCCAACGTAAGCAAAACCTTCAGATGGACTAAGGCCTCTTTTCCTAAAAAAAAATAAATAATAATAACAAGAGCGGGGAGGTTCTTCCTAAAAGTTTCCTCAAGAGATTTCAGGGATGTAGACTTTGAACAAAACATCCAGAAACCCAGAGGGAGAGAGAAAGACATAGATTACCAGCTGTTCTTGGTTTGCGTGCATGGTGGTACATTCCAAGAAAGAAAGAAAGAAAGAGAGAGAGAGAGAAAATATCTCAATGACAAAAACATCCACCAGTTAGTATATACAGTAACTTTGACTATTATTTGTCATATTTTTAATTTTTCAATTAAAATTTTCAGCAAGTCTGTGGAATTCTAGCTTGACAGCTACAGTATACACCGCTGAAATGTAATTTATGAATAATGTGAATGCTGTTCAACATTGCTGCAAAGCTACATCTACTGTCCATATTTTTCCAATTGAAAAAAAAAACTAAACCATAACAGATAACTTATATGCAATGCTAAATGGTCTAAATGGCAAGTAACCTAATTTAGGAAAATATTGCAATGTATCTGTATCTCGGTAATATTTTGGTAGACACACATCATTGGCGTAGCAGTATGGAAAGTAAAATCTATTGAATGTGTTTTGCTGAAGCAGCAGATGTGTGAGAATTTGAAACATGTATTGCACACTGTACAAGTTACATATACCAAATAAAAAAATGTTCAGGTGGAAATATCAGGCCCAGAATATATGCATATCTATTAATACTAAAACAACTGATTCTAATTTACAAACGATCAGATAGAGAAAATCTCCCCTTTATCCCCTGAACCCTGTGGCTTATAAAAATATGTTCTAAATAAGCTTCTGGCCTTGCCCATGTGCCTCCATACCCCAGATCCTTGTCTAGGATGGGTGCTGGGGGTAGAAATGGAGGGTAACCATAATATTCTGTAAAACTTGCCACCCCTCAATGCCAGTAGATGGAGCCTTTTCCTTGCCAGCAGCCAAGCAACTGGGTGAAGGGAGGACTAAGATAAAAGGTATTGTGCATTAAGAGCAGAGGAGACCATCTATAATGTATGACATTAATGAGAAGATGTTTTATTATCGGTAATAATACAGTCACCATTAACATGAAACATGTTTGCGTATGTGATTATACTCTTGTCTTAAAAATGACAAAAATGGATTGGAATCAGATGGGCATTATCAACCTCTTCAGTATGTTGTGAGGAAAACCCTCTAGAGAGACTTCCATGTTATTATGTGACCTCTGACCTTTCTGGGTGTGGCGGCTGAATTCCGTTGCATCACTACAAAAAATCGAAATCTATCTATCTATCTAAGTATTTGTCTAATTTCTAGTAAAAATATTTAACTAGACTTAATATAAGACACAATTACCTAACAAGAGCTATTCTATCCAGATCTAATGTCTTATTTCAACAAATAATGTGAGCAAATTTTCACTTGTTCCATTGGCAGAGATGTATTTACTTATTATGAGCAAATATGACCCTGCGTTCATAGTAGTTTTACTTATTTTTGAAGAGTCATTTTTTGCAGTGTATAAACCCAACTACACGGAGTTCTAATGTCACTGGGGATTTCTGCTGCTGATGTCCTATACAGTTCACACAAAGGAACCAAACACTCAAAGATATGACAGACACCACCTCTTCTTCTGGCACAGTTTTTCATTTAAAACGACGTATGATGTGATCAGAGCATTGCGTTAAGTTTATTATGTTCTTTGTCTTTATTATTTTCAATGAATATTCCCAATATGTAATAAATTAATTTAAGAAATTGCATTATGGGTGAAAATGAGCTGGGTTGCTTTGAAGAAAATCCTCACCTCAGAGTATTTCATTCTCATCGCTCCCATGAGAAGATGTGACTTCATACTTGACCTTATGGAGCTCAAAGTGTTTAGCTGGGGTGAAAGGTCAATTAGCAATTAGCTAAGGTCAGTGTTGTGACAACAGTCAACATCCTGAGTTTATGACACTATATTAGAATAATGCAGAAGCAATTAATTTTCTTGGGGGGGGAGTCAAACTACTGAGGTCTTATTGGATAGGACATGTAAACAGGAATTAAAAGGCATGATAATTTAAAGGAAGGCATAAAAATGTGTATGTGCTTTGCGTCACAGAGAGTGTTGAACGACAAAAACTTTGCAGCTGCAGTGTTTTTAAATTGAACAAAAATGTGTATGCTCACATAAATGTGTATGGAATATTTAGTTCCTCGTCACAGTTTGCGTGAGCGACTGTTTCCTCCAACCAAATGTGTGCTAATGAGGCTAATAATTTCTCCATATCACAGGACTAGTTGGCACTGTGAAATACAGAGTATCACTCTGTATTACGCTGAGATATAGGCTCCAATCTGCTGTAAATAGGAATGAATGGATAAATCCAATAAATAGACAGAATATTTAAATACTATATTTTATTATTATAATAATATTATATTATTAATTAGCCTATAATTTAATATTACAAATGAATAATTAATTAAATTAGTTAGTATAATTACATTTTCATGCTGAAGTCTGAGCGCTCTTTATTAATGCAGCTAGGCTATACCCCCCCCACACACACACACACGCAGAGAGTATTCTTCTCTGGACCGACAGAGCCTGAGACAGAGGCCAAGCAAGACTGATAGGTCAGTGTCAGTGCTCTGGCATCACCTTTACCCAAACCAGGCCGAGTTACACGAGCCAAGTATACCTTCCAGCCACAGGCCTGCTGGTATACGCTCACTGTTTTGTTGCAAAAACCCATGCAGCGCTCCGAAGCCAGGCCCGGCTGACCGCCCCCCCTCCCCTTCCCTGCTCCCCCATTCCCCGCCCACAGGTTATCCTGAGAATGACACCGGCCTTCACCTGTTAACTCTAGTTGTCCCACCAGAGGATGGGGGAGGGGTGTATCTCACAGCTTATCTCGTCTACCCACCAACAGTTTTATCAGAGATCACCAGTGTGTCCTAAAGGTCGCTTGGTGAGCCCCTGTGGAGGACTTGATCTGACACTGCGCTATAGCTATGCGGTGTGGGCTGATGATGTCATCGTTGTGAGAAGGTCTAGACTTTGTTAGGAATATGACACCACAAGGAATTTTAATACAGTGTGACTTGGGAGGCGCGCCCAATGGATCACGGAATGACAAAAATATATTATGAAATGTACATTTTAAAAATCAAGTCAAAATTATTTTTTTACTTTAGTTTTTTTCCACCAATGAGTATATTTACTCTTCTGTCAGTGCCTCTGAAAAAATGATAGAAAGGCGTTTTTGAGAACCTAATCTAGTTTTATCATTTCGAATAAAATGTGCATGGATGTTTATGGATGGTAATGGTTACGTGTACAGTATAATACCTATATAGCCGTTTGAAGGGAAAAGGAGAGAACTACTTCTTTCTGAGAATCGTGGCTCAAACAAGATCGCCATTTTAACAGACCTGACAGCAGATTTGTTAGTGTGAGACTGTGACCTAATATCCGTATTCGTCCACTCGCACACGCACACGCGCACACGCACACACACACACACACACACACACACAAAACAGTGCTTCCGCAAGTGCAACCCAAGTGACTTCAGAGGCATGGTGGAATAATTTAGCCAAGGGCTACCTCTGACTGGACGTGACCCCCGTGGGGTCCTCCAGACACCGTCCAGACACCGTCCAGACACCCAGCTGGATGAGTACCCTGTGTGGGACAGAAGATGGAGGATGGTGCCTGTCACATGGTCACAGTATGGCTGGGGCAGTCCCCTTTCAAACTCCTGTATCTTTGTTCATTTGACTTTTTGAGGAGTTGAAGACAGAAGGCGTTTGATGTGCATAGGTGGAATTAGAAAGAGTATAAAGCAGGAGAAAGAGAGAGGTAGCATTATGTGAACTGTACAGGCCTGTTAAATTAACTTAAATGCCACTGTGGTGCATTGCTTCCATAGGAAAATCACGTAATCTGAGAGTCAATAGAAACAGAAATTCTTAAACAGTCTGAAGTGTTTGGCAGTAGTCCTCTTATGGCTGTGCACCATAAATGCATTGCACATGTGCTGGTCCTTTGACAGAGCCCAGGAAGGACTATTTTTGGGAATTAAATGGTTAAAATTGACATTTGGCGACAAAGGGTCTGTCAGTGGTCAACTGTTTTAGACTATTGTATATAATTCCTGTCTCTGTCACAGAGCACACTGAACACTGCCTATTAAAATGCAATTCAAACCAAGAAATGTATTTTAACTAGGCCATTCATATCCTTACATATTTCTCTATTATATGATAAGTTTATTATTTAAAATGTACGTATTATTATATTAAAAACGATTTACAGCAACCAGTCTGCAGTGTTTGTTATGAAAAGTCTATTGGGAGGTATAGCCTAAACAGATATTCAAAGGTTTGTTACATTGATTTAGACAAAAAGTCAATCAGAGTTTATTTTATAATTTCAGAAAATAGATTAAATGCTGATAATGTAATATGCCAAATAAAACCCTCTGCATTAAATAACCTCACGTAGGTAATCGATACTTTCAGCAATTGGCGGCTGTATCCATTGATTGTATTCATTACATACGCTCCCAGGACTGACGCCAGTGTGTCTGCGGGGGCGTGGTCTCAAACAGAAAAACTGAGAAATTCCTTTCTGGTCCACCTTCTTTGGGGGTCCAAGGGCTGTTTTTTATGAATGAATGAATGCCATCGACAAATCATATGCATCCCTCTCTTTTACCGAAAAGCGCGAATGTCTCGGGGAGGTTGGTGGAAATGATCTCTGGCTATCGAATCATGAAGATATATATTGTCAAGAATGAGCCGGTATTTTGATATGTTTTGTTTCATATTAGACAAAATAACACTTTATTCAATGGCGCCTGCAAAGCCTAAAGGGAAAATGTGCCAAATGTTCGCCTTAGGTTTCCTGTTTTCTAATTCGAATTTAACAATATTAAAATATGTATATACCAAATCCACAATCTAGTACAGTGCTTTCAACCATCTCGGCACAATAGTGAGTAGAGAACATGGAGATACATATCATTGGTGGCTGTTAAGCAGGCTCGCCAGATCGTGGGAAAGGGCCTTCACGTAAAGCAGTTTGTTCCTTGTCACTGTTGTTCTTGTGCAATTGATCTCACTCCGCGTCTATGGGCGGAATACTTCAAAGACGCGCGCCTGTCGGAGGTCGCCGCGCGAGCACGCGCATTTCGACCCAGTGCAGGCCTATCACTATGCACACACGCACACATCCACACAGGTTTTTATGCGCTGGTAGCCGACCATTTGCAAACATTCCGGCTATGGAAAATACAAGATAATCACGTCTTGGTAATGGAAAATCGCAAGATGCACTTCGTCTCAAAAAACATAGACGCATGAGGCCGTCCCCCCAAACATCACCTTTAGTTTAGGTGGCTGTTATCGGCACATATCAAAGGCTACAGGCCGATATAACAGTTATTCTAACCATAATTCAAAAGGGCATCTTCTGAAAATTAAACATGAGCTCAATTCATAATTGAAATACACGGCGCATTCACTGTCTTTTTTTAAGTCCCCATGGACTGCAGCCAGTTACATGAATAGTGCTGGACACGTGAGTTGCTCTCAATGTGGTCTCTCCTCTTAGCGCCGCAGAATTTGTCCTGTTAAAAAAAAATGTTGGCTGAAATCCAGCCTTTCCCTCGCCTCTCCTCCCCTCCCCTCTCTTCCCCTCCCCTCCCCTCCCCTCCCCCTGTGTTATCCACCCACGGGAGGGGTGATTTCTTTTTCTTTTTTTAACCTCATCCTCATTCAGTATAGACTGGTTTCAAGTGGGCTGTATGCATTTACTTTGCACACGTTTTTTTACCAATCCATGTAAAAAAGGCTCTTGATCTGTGTAGTCCTATAACTGTTAGTCCTAAACCTCTCGTGATTTGTCATAGGCGTTTGGGCTTGACACTGCACTGTCACTGCTTCTAATGCTCTCCTCATCTGCACCGACAAAACCCGAAATTCCAATTGATCATTGGCTTATTTTATCACCAAAGCCATCCCCACCCACTTTTAAGTGAGGAGGCATTTTTTTCAACAGAAGTATAGTTGACAAAAGGCCTATAAAGGTGGCATTAAAAAAAAAAACTCAATAGTTTTTGGTTTTTGTTTTTCTTTCCATTTGGCTTGGTCTATGTTTTTTATCAATCCACCCAAAGAGCCGACGAGTCTTGCTCCACAACCAGAGGATCCCCCTCTAGTGACCCGCGCCAGGACGTCCGGAGTGCGAGCTTCAGATTGCGCTGCAGACCAGGAGGTGCACGACACACTCCGGCACAAACAGCGATGAGTACGAGCGGGGAAGAGGCCGGCGAAACTTCGGGCTCCCAGGAGGTCGCGGCCGCTGCGGCCACCACAGAGCCTCAGAAGAGGAGACCGGGCAGACCGAGGAAGCCCCAGAAAGTCAGTCTTGATTGTGTTTGTGTGTGTCTCTCTCCCACTCTCTCTATTCTGCTAGACATATACATGTATGCTGCCTTGTCCTCCTATAGCGACACATAGGCATATAGGCGGGCTGCTCGCTCCAGCAGCACCGAGCTAGGCTACTAGACACGGCGTAGCGGTGAACTTTTACACACAAAGCCTGATATTTGCTCGTTTTGGTTTGTAAGATCTAGTTTGTTTTGGAAGACGTTGTGTTAAAGCTTGCGCAATGCATGTGGCTGAGGCTCCAGAAGTGAGCAAGGGAAGTAAAGTCCTTCGCACAGATCCTCACAATACGTTGCAAAACTAGACACTTAACCTAAAACAACTAAATATATGCCATTTTATATAAATAAGGTTATATTTTTAATTTAAAAAGTGTTGCAAAAATGCCTTTCCCATTTTTAAATTAAATTATTTGACCGTCCTAGATTGAAATTCATGAAAACATTCAAGTTTGCACTTTTCGATGCTGCAAATAGCCACAGCTAAGTGTAAGCAAATTCTCTTTCTATATGTTTACAGCATATGCATGCACGGGTGTGGAATGCGTTACTCGATGCTCAAGTTTCTGGGGGTGTTTGCTATTAACGTTATGTTTTAACTGAAATACGAAGTGAAAAGTACGTTTATCATATGCCAAGTCTACAGTAGCCAATTCCATATATGAAGACAGACAGGTGACTTCAGACTGCCCCTAAATACAGTCAGACTATTCTAGTAGTCTAGTTCTTGTCATGTTTTTGTTCTGATTCACTGTAAAGGAAGTCATTCATGAGTCATGTACAAATTGCATAATGCAAAAATGTAAACAGTCTCAACTAAATAACATTTCCTTATTGTTTGAACTAGCCTATGGTGATATTAGGAATATTACACCACATGCAAGTAAAACAAGATAAATAAACAAGACTTAATTATAGTCAAAAAAAGAAAAAAACAACAAAAAAAAAATGTACCACATGTCAAGTTTCTGTCATAAACTGTAATGTATGTGGGGCAAATAACAACACGTTCCATATATATTAGTAAACCTTTTTGAAAGTATCACAATACAGGATTATAAAAGGGAACCGTTTTGAAGTTTGACGTGTACAAGGTGATGCAGTGTGATGTTTGTTTCATCCTCATTCACGCTGCCTTGTTTCTCTGGCACATGGGGGATGGGGTATGTAGGCTACATCACTATGTTAGCACGCACGCACACACACACACACATGCTTTGTGTGTGCCCTGGTCTTGAATCAAGAAGCAGCAACTAAGTGGAGACCACCAAGTAAAGGAGCGTGTTGTTGAAAGGGACCCCAGTCTGCTCAGGGGGGAATGAGGGAGGAGGCTGGGTAGCTTTGTCTCCTGCCCTGGCTCCTCAATGCTCTTGTTCACGTCCCCAGGAGCCCACTGGAGAGCCTGCACCCAAGCGGCCGAGGGGACGCCCTAAGGGGAGTAAGAACAAGGGTCCTTCCAAGGCAGCACAGAAGGTGAGGCCCATGAAATACAGCCATGCACACACACACACACACACACACACACACATGCACACACTCACACTCACAGTATACTGTATCTAACTATCGAGGGGTGAGAACCAGAGGGGCTAAGTGACATTTCTACAACTTATAGGACGGCCAAAACAACATTTTAAATTCACACACGCCTTTTTGGTACCAACATTTAATCCATTTCATCTAAATGCACAGGCCCATCTGATGACAGTATGAACAAAGCATAACACACAGTTACAAGAAATAACAATCTATTGTGATATAATTAAAATATAACTTAACAAAATCCTTATCACATGCTTTCCAAATATACATTACCAAAAGGGTGTACGTGCCAGTTACGCCCTTGTGACACCAACATGCTTAGTATGTTCAGTAAGTATTTTGTTTTTTAGAGAATAACTCCGAATTGATTAATAATTCACGTGTGCCCTTTTTGTAGAAGAAAGAGCTCAATTAAGAGCTTTATTTTGATATATACATCTCCGTTTCACCCAAAATGTCATTTACACCTGGTTCTCACCCCTCGCCAATGCATTTAGACCATGTGTCACAGAATACACATGCATGATAACCCACATAAAAAGACAAAATAACAATGCATGTGTGCACAGATGCAAATGCAAATGCAAGCATATTTTAACACACCTAACGTGTGTAAACTAACAAATGGCTACATGGAGAGTCTACATGCATGCACGAAATAACAGACTGAGGGTCTGCCAGAGGGGTAGAAAGATCATGTTGATGATTGATAAAGATGAATGTTAAAGTAGCCCATCATTGTAAATAAATAAGAATTTGTTCTTAAATGACCTGCCTGGTAAAATAAAGGTTTAAAAAACCAAACGTACAACTTTATCTTTCGCTCCCCGTGATTCCCCCCAACCGTTTATGCTTGTTTCATCTGGACTTGCTTGTGAGTGTCTTCATCTATTAGATGGATTAAGACCTCTGATGACAGCAGCCTATAGTGCTCCCTGTCACCAGAAAGCACTATAAACAGTCCCGGTGCTTTTTTGAGAGGTGAACCACTTTGTGCTTTCCATAATCCAGCCTCATCTCATTCGCCATTGTTATGATAAACACCAGCGATATTAATCTTGCGAGATAAAAGGGATCTCGGGAACCACAGGCACCCTTAACATATACAATTCACAAGTTCATTTCCCATTCCCATATCAATCATTTCTGATAGATACTGTTACAGCTATCTAGCTAGCTAGCTATTTTCGACATTTGAGTAGGCCTTCACATCTTGACAAGCTATTTTAGGATGACACCAGGCAATTTATTTGAACAAGAAATAAAAATATCCCAAAAGTGTGCACAGATAATATCAGGCATTACTGAACTGCTTTAGCAAAGCTAAACATATCTTTACTTCCCATCTGTTATGTTAGCCATCTGTCCGCAGTTCTCCAATTCCCTTCCTGTGATAAAGGAATTGAACAATGTGTTTAAATATGCAGTAAATTTGCAGTCAATTATTATGCCGGCATGTCAAATACGTTGTCTACAGCTATGATACTAATGTACATTCAATAATAAAATGTAGCCTACCATTTTATTGTATGTTTGTCACATATTAGTGCCGCCATATTTCTGCCAAGAATGGCACTTTCTTCCGTGAACTATTAATACAATGCCACAGAAAGAACACTGTCATTTTAGGAACCTGATAAAGATGGCTACTGATTCTGCAAATGTCTACACCTACCAAGGCTGCTTGGCATGACAAGGCCAACCCCCTCTAATAGGCACTGACCTGCCTCCATCGCCAAGTTTATAGCCAACACAAACATGCGCACAAACACATATGGCTAAACCAATGTGTGCTGGTGTCACAGAATTACCCTCTAAAGCATTGGGTATACGTGCGCTGGAGACGTGCTGTTGTCTCACGAAACGGGTGAGACATTCCAATGATGATTAATTAAACAGGGTGTTGTCTTTCAGACCATTAAATCCCATTATTAAAAATGTAGCATCCAAAACAGACTGGGATTATAATACATTGATTGGCTGGTAAAAAACATGATGTGTCATTGCCCTGCTAAAAAGTCCAGCATTGCTGGTCACCAACATAAGGTATGTTTTGCATGCTGGAACCAGCGTGGAATGCTGGTTTGCTGGTACATCCCATGCTGTTTGCTGGTGTACCAGCATCTCATGCTGTTTGCTGGGGTGCTGGTATACCAGCTAGACCAGCACTACCCCAGCACTAACCAGTATGAACCGGCCTGGACCAGCACTAACCAGTATGAACCAGCCTGGACCAGCATTGAATTCATGCTGGTTTATGGTGAATTTTTTAGCAGGGATTAGAATCAAAAAATGAAACAATGATTTGTAAGAATAATATCCACATTACTACTCAGGACTAAGACCTTTGTTATGCCTGTGAGGTCACCCTGGCAATCCAAAGGGATCTATGACATGACTGGACCGGTGTTTTAGAGTCAGAGAACTCTTTAAACTGAACGGGTAACATCCTGGTTCCTTGGTGCTTTGGTTGGTGAATCTACATACTAGTTATATGGTTGACCCTAAGGTAGCCTACTAGAACCTGCTATTCGTCTGGTCAGCGTGACAACATATCCGGCAGTGGATTGAGAACTCTGTGACTACAAACGGCTGTGGCCTAGCAACCAAACGTTAAACAGTGGTGAAACTGTTTCACGTGTAGGCTATTCACATGGGTTTTGCAAAGTCTCTGTTTATTATTGTATTTATTATGCTGAATTAGGCTATTTAGTATATATTTGTATTACGATGAGCTCCTAGGCGATGCCAAAAAAGCATGACTTAACACGGATTTGGACCACATCAAAAAACTTTTTGTTTTCACCGAGTTATTAACCGAGTTGTCTTACTAAGCAATTGCACAACGTCACATCCGGGCGTTCGCCGACCAGACGAATTGGTTTATATGTGGAACGTGTTTCAGATGTTGTGAAGTCACTGGTTCTTCTGCAGGCTAGCTGCAATTCCATATAAGAGACCGTTTGTCCTTAACAGAAAGAGAGCGATATCTCCTTTGAAGGAGGCATGTGGTGTGAATCTGTGGTGTGAACAGCCTGTGTAGACTGAATGCACCTTCTCTATGCATACTGTACACCGTAATGTTACGGGTGGAGTTTGATAAATAAGCATCTTTTCTATTTCTATTTCTATTTTGTGATAAATAGGCATCACTCAGCAAGTTGTACACAGTTTATGTTTAAAAAGACGGTGTGAGCCTGTGAGGGTTCTATGGGGAGGAGCAGAGAGGTGCATCAGCTACTCAGCATGGATGTGGGAGGGGCATGTGCTTTCTGAGTTTCAAACCAAAACAACATTTGTATGCAAAGATGGCTTTTGCCTCAAGGGGAATTCCTGGACCAGAAAATGGGAGTGCACCTTTAAAATGGCCGCTGACATGTGCAAGCTAGCATGTACATGTTAGTGTTTTGCATGAGGGATAGTGCACTGTGCGTCTGTCTCAGCCATCCCAGGGTACATTCATAGCGCATGTTTGGCAGCCCTGCTATCTTCCAGACTGGTGAGACACAACACCTGCGAGCGGGGGGAGGAGGGGGGGTTCTGTGATGAGACCTGAGACACTGCGGCCTGTGTTCAGTGTCAGGGTTACCACAGAGCCGGCGCTATTTGCTTAGCCAAGCACCTACAGCAAGATATAGTCTCCCCCCAGCCCATACCTCAACAACCTACCCTAGCAAACCTGCGATGCCTGTCTTTTGCTGCTGCTTATCAACTGCCAAATTCATAGCAGTCTAGTAGTTTGGCTTGGGTTTCTGGTGTCTGGATCTGAGCCCGCTAGAGCTTTGGAGTCTGGATACTACCTAATATCCGATGAATTATTGAGACACGCCTTGTCTTGTTAATTGGGGCTGACTCCATGGCTGTGGCTCTGTACCTGGTTGCACAAGCCTGCCTACAGGGCTGAATCTTGCCCCCCTCTTATAAATGCCATATTCTTTTTGTTTTGTCTTGGAATCAGATTAGAGAATTTAATCCTTTCCCACATACCCGAGTACCACAGGCACTTAAGTAGCAGCCAGATACTGTAGTGAAATTTGGAAAGTACCCGGCTACGTTTGCACTATGTACATATCTCAGTGTGTGGGATTCCACAGTACATCTGCTATACTGAGACAGAATCTGAGGAGCAGGTCTTATATTCCTCGCTCGATGTACTGGGTGCGATTCTGACTCCATTACTGTCAAATCAGGGCTTATCTTGGTGGAATCCGTCAATACTGGACAATTCATTTCCACTTCATTCTACTGGTGAAATATGACTCTGCAAAGCAGCTGAACTTTTGTTAGGTTGTGATGGAGTGTGTTTTAAATGGTCCCAAATATGGTAGGGGAACAACACTGCTACAGAATATAGCGGTTTCTTCATAGAGGTACTGTAAAGCATTTGCAGGATTTTTTCGATTGCCACTCCAGGCACGGAGATGCTAACAGTCGTTGATATGTGCTTTTAAACTTAACTAACCATATTATCATTCACAAATAAAAAAATAAAAAAATAACATTTTATACGAATTTTTGTTTTACAGATATCTGAGGCTACTGGGGAGAAAAGACCCAGAGGGCGACCCAGGAAATGGGTAAGTTATTTCACTATTTTACCAAGAGACAGTGTGTAAGATTTAGTTATTCAATGTAAAATTATTATTTGAATTACCATCTGTACCAGTGTACAGAAGTTTAATGTATTCTCTTGTCTCGTTTGGAATACATTGAAACGTCTTCAATTGTCTTTGTGTTGTGGGTGTGCACATGTGTGCGTTCAGATCTCAAAACACTTGTTTACACCTTGCACCAACTGCAGCAAACGATTCAGACAGCTTGAAGCTCTCAGTGTTTATCAGCTCAAAATGTAGCAGTGCCATTGAAAAACTGTAAAGAGATACAGACAGAGAATGGGAACTTTTCTCATGAATATGATGTGTCAAAAAGGAAAATATAGAGACATGGAAAATAAGGATAGACTTGTTGAGTCATAACGTGTGTAGATGAATAGTTTTCATCTTTCTGAAGGAAATGTGTGTTTTTTCTGTAATCCCCATGCAAATGTGTTGCGCTATATCTAAAGCAAGTTATGTATAATCTGTTTGATGCAACAGTTTGAAGGTGGCATTGTATAGTTAACAGCTGTGTACTTTGTTTGGAATGTATACTAAACAGTCTGTTTCTCTTTTTACATAAACCCTATACATTTTTTGTGTGTAAGCCACAGTTACACTACGCAACACTAGGAATTGTGTACTGAATCTTTCAAAGTTTTAGGCTAGGTGAAATCATTTGCATATTTCTTTAACTGTAGCATTGGGAGAACGTGTTTGAATATACGCCCTGGAATCACACACAAGAAAAAAAGACGGCATTCTTCTCGAATACAGTATGTCACCCAGCAGTTGTGTGGATTGATAACTGCTGGCAGAAAAGAGGCAGAATAGCAAATCAGTTGTCAGCCCAGCTCCCGGCGACCGCTGAACCCTTGGCCTGACTGATAAAAGAGTCCAGGTTTATTGCAATATTTCCAGTGTATACCGCTGCCTGCCCATAGACTCCAATGAATCTGAGCCTGCGTGTCCAAGGCACACACAAACACCTACACATGCACGCCTGCCCACGCAATGGCCTCGTGCCGCTTTACGTCAATCCCTGTGACTAAACTATTGATGGGCCGCTTAGTAAACTAGTCTGTGTTTTGCACTGTAGACTGTGTACTTACCTACCGGCAGTTGATTCAGCAATGTGTTTGTGCTACGTGGAGATGCAAAATGCTTGGCTTGCATACGGAGACCTCACCTGTTTACTTGCTTTATCAATATTTCAAGCTTTTAGCATATCGTACGCATACATACAGTACATTATACAGTATTTTGTTGAATCATCACTCGTCAATCTTGGCTTTAAAGGTTCCTGATTGAGGGAAATTAGACATTTTGTGATGAACTCCCAAACTTGGCAGGCCACAATGTCCTGATTTTATGGCCGTGCTGCCTGAGATATACTTGTTATACAGAGTTCATAACACACTAGGTATTCCTTTATTTATTAAGGCCCAGTTGTGGCTGTGTTTTTTAAGAGACCCTCTGTAAAAGTCTGGATAAAACCATTCTGTTTTTGCAAGCTCAGTTTGGATACACTCAGTTGCAAACCTTTGTCAGTCAGGTAGCGATTCCCCAGCCAATCAGCATTCGGGAGGGTAGTTTAATTGGTGGCGACCGCAATTAGGTGCCTGTGTTTGTAAAAGCATTCCTACGTGGATCACTTTCTGATTGGTTGTAGGTGACCCAAATGTTTCGTATTGGTTGTCGGTGACCCAAATGTCTGCTACTGCACATTTCCTTTAAATTACCGTCAAACGTTTGTTGTTCTGATTCATTCAAGGTTGTCTAATCACCTGCTTGCTAATGGTGATCAGTGATGTCCAAATCATGTCAAAATGCTGCCTTTCCAAAGCCAGTTAAAATACCTGCTTTAACATGACTGCGGAGATTTTCAACCCATAGAGGACATGGCAACATCACCATCATTCCTACATAGTGTTAACTTAACCTTTAATGTGTGACTATTTATATTTTGGATGTGGCTATGATCGGTTTGTAGCTTTAGTGACACTGGCGGGGCATATGGCATCACCCAGAAGTCTTTCCAACCACACGATCGCATCATACGACATGTCACGGACCTTGTTGTCTCTCTCCAGAATAAACAAGTCGGCTTTCTTTATTCAGCTACCGGTCGCCCTCCTGGAACTAATTATGGCTACAAGGGGCTGCTGGAATGTTTTTCTTTGCCTCACCCCCACTAAATGGATAATAGGAAAAGGTGGCCATGGCCACCTGGAGGCAAAGAAAGAAGTGTTTAACCATATCTGTCCCACAGGGAACTAGAAGAGTGGAGGTCTATGGAGCCTGGCCATAGGTTTAGGCTGGGTGGGAACTCTCTACCCTGGGGCATTTATGTTTGGTGCTCACCAAACAACCAGAGCATTCTAACAGCATCAATGGCATACCTGTCTCCACCTTGTACAACGATGGAGCTTGGGAGAATTTTGATCGTTTTACCTGTTTCCTTCATACGTTTGCGTGCATATAGTACAAAGTATGGTCTTTCCCAAAAACATCAGTTCCAGTCTTGTTGACCCAAGTTTATTTTGTAGTTTACCCGAGAATCCATTGACTGAGACTGTATATTTACATAAACAACATCATAAATGTTAAATGGAGTCCTAGATTCCAGCCAAATGTACATTTTGAAACATGCTGTAGTCACAAATGCATCAAGAGACTCATAACACTGTTGAATATGTTAATATTTATCATTACGTAATTAACAAACCTAACAATATACCATTTATTCTGAACCCATGACAGCCACACGTCTTGTTGTGGAAGCCTTCCCGGGTCTCTTTGACATCTTACCTACTTGGCAATGCTGTTCCTTTTAGATTCATTGTCCCAATTGGGTTTAGACTGATAAGAGCAAGGAGAATGTATTTCCTGTCAGAGACCTTGGCTAGTGGATGGGGAGAGAGCTGTTTACATAACTGGAAAACTTGATTTGCTTTCCTTGTGTGTGCACCTTAAACATTCCACTGTAAAATACATTTGGATTGTGGTTTGCTTCTACAGTATGTTCATACAGACCAGATCAAATGAAGGGTGTGGACCACTATGTTTTTTATCACCCTCGTGATGTAATAAAATCGAAGTTTACAAGTTCAAAGCAGATGTCTTTCTGATCTCACACTTTGGTACTGTGCGCTCGGCACAAACACCCAAACATCGCTCATCCTATATACACGCTGCCCCACATTTTGTGGACACACAGCTTGACAAACCTCTATTGTTAGGCGGCCAGTTTGACAAAGTCAGGACTCAAGTCTTGTTTCATCTGGAGTCGTCTGGATGCGCTCACTGGTATCTATATGTTTAGTTTTTGTTCAAAGTCCTTGATGACCTGCAGTTTTCCTGAACAGACAGAAAGAAACAGACAGAAAGAAAGTCTGGGAATGTATGATAGGTTTAACTAGCACAGATGCCGCTGTCGATTCCTTGTTTACTTGACCACACAATAGCTGCTGCTGTGCTTCTAGCCTCCAATCACTGCCTTATGCAGGTGGTGAGATGGACAGGCTTGCCTTTGCCAAATGGACCAGGCTTTTCCCATTGGTACAAAAGTATGTGTGTGTGTGAGTGTGTGTGTGTGTGTGTGTGTGTGTGAATGGGGGGTGTCTGTGTCCCTCCAATGGCTCACATTAGGCAGTTCCCCCTTTATACTGCCAACTGGCTGGAGTCCATTGCAATTTATATGTTGGGTTTCTCTACAAGTGAGCACCACCACATTGAGAAAAGAGCTTGAAACCCGCTTTTTTGTTTTTCCTGACGTATAGCCCCGTTATAGTCTAGCCTTGGCTTCACCACCACTATTTGGCTCCTTATAAGTCAGGCTCGCCTAGTAGTTGTCATGGCAATAAATGGTGACACCGGTAAAGACAGAAGATACATTTACATCTATCCTATTGAAGAGGGAAAGTCACTGTAAAACTACAAAGCTCTGTTCTTGCTCCAGATATAAAGCCCTGTTCCGCACTGTCAGAGCTGTATCTTACAGTACACGTCCATAGTAATTGGATTACGATGGCTGCCGTAAAGAAGAGCGGGTATATTGTTCGTCATCATGCTGTGTGTATTTTACCATTTGCTTCCTTTTCCATTGGTCAGCCAGGAGGAACTCTATCCCAAGTTTGGGTTCAGCTGCCCTTGAGCCCTGTCCTGTTCCTTTTTGCGCACAGCTGCCCCTTTGTGTGAGATTCTATGCAGCCCACTCACACCCAGGCCTTCTCATAGCCATCTCCCATTTCTTGTTTCTGCACCCACGCAAAAACCTCAGCCTGGCCCTCTTCGATGGCTTTAAATGGAGGCTACTGTGAGACAAACACCCGCCGCTATATGACCCACCACACACCCACACACACACACACACACACACACACACACACTCACACACGCACACACTCACACATGGCCCTCGCACTTACACTTCCTCGCCCATTCACTTAGTCATTTCCGCACATTTAAGTGTATGTGTGTGTGTGTGG
>JAODLL010026185.1:1048-24351 GCA_026546735.1 Forbesichthys agassizii | reverse complement strand
ATATATATAATTATTATTCATGAGTAAGTATATTTTAATCTATAGAGTAAAAAAGAAGAACAGCAGGAAAGTGTTCAGCAGGCTTATCAACCATTTAGCTTCCAGGCAGGCTGACTGGATAATAGCTTGTTGCATCCTCCTCTGACTGACTGTTAAATGACCCATGGGCCATGTCACACACAAGAAGACATGCATGGTCTCTCTCTCTCCCTCTATCTATCTCTCCATCTCTCTCTCTTTCTCCCTCTCTTTTCATCCCTCTCTTTTCATCTCTATCCCTCCATCTCTCTCTCTCTCGTTTTCTCTCTCAAATTTAAATTCAAATGGTGCTTTATTGGCATGACAAGTGTACAGTACATTTACCTATATTGCCAAAGCAATACAGCATGTAAAGGAACAATACAAGTAAAACATTTCCAACATGTATAACATAGTTATAAATCTTAATCTTCATCTCTCTCTCTCTCTCTCTCTCTCTCTCTCTCTCTCTCATACACAGTGTACACTGAGCATTGCCAAGTTTAAGAGTTTACGTTTGAGTAAGAAATTAGTGACATGTATACACTTCTAGAGAGGTTTGCGGTGTTACATATGCTGAGCAGAGTAGTGTCTTACACTGACATTCTCCTGTCAGACTGATTTATTCATAACAGAGCAGCTGTGCATAATTGTTTTAACAATAGTTTCACTTTCACGGTGCACCTGAAACCCAAACACAGAAATCTAATATCCCACAACTGAAGAAATAATGGTCACTCACGGACACATAACTTCCTTCATACATTTTCCATCTTATACTGTACATATTGTATATGCAGATTCATGTTCACCTGGCATCTATAATCCTACACTGCTGCTTAGAAGTTTACCTCAGACATCAGTATGTATATATGACACAAACTACCAGAAACGACTGGGTTTCATAATCTGCATAGTTGTATGTGAAAAGTACATCATTTGAACGGGAACCTATACTATAGGCACCTCCATTGTGAAGCTTGTGTCTACATTAATGATCTTTTACAGTAAGTGATCCAAGATTTCCATCTCATAATTAGAATATGATGTGTTTATATTGCACAAAAAAGGGACATGGGCTGCAATAATCACATGCACAGGGACAAATATATAAATTGGCTTGCAGCATAAGCTTTCAAGTCTATTCCACACTGGCGTTAAATAGAAGGTTGGAGAATGTGCGTCTCCAGATAGGACTTTGGCTCAAGGCAATTGCCACATTCAAATTAATCATAGCTGGTTATCCACCCATGAAACGAGGAGAGCGATGCAGAGAAAGTGCAGTGCAGAAAAGGCAAGGTGTGTGAGTTGCATCTCTGTAATTGCTTGTCACTGTATCTAAAGTGTGCGTTTATTTGTGTGTGTCAGATAGCAGATTGTGAGTCTCCCTGGGGCCTACTATTAGCGCAGTAATGAGACACCTGTTACGCTCGCACTCCTCCAACATCCCACAATGCCCCTGGGGACATCAAGCTTCTGACACCAGTACCAGAATGATGGCATGGAGCTCGAATGGAAGGAGGAAGCATAACCAGTGGGAGACTGAATGAGACAGTGAGAGAGAGTGTTGATTTGATCGGGGCTTAAGGGCAGGGACCAATGTTGATAATTTAATTCCGTCTTTCCCTTCAGTCCGTCGTGTCATTTTCCTCGCATCCTCATTCCCCTGTGGAAAGGCTTTAGAGATAATCTTCTCACCTCTCTGCTCAGATACTGGGTAGATAGGATAGAGAGTTCACAGCATGACAGCATTATCCTGGGGAACATTTACTATGGAGTAGCTCAGAAGTAAACTCGCAGAAGTGAACTCTCAGATTTGCAATATGTAAACTCATTAATGAATCATTTTTGATTTTGCCACCATCTGGCTTGCTGCATATTTTCACTCCGCTAGTTTCAGTCCCGAATAAGTTTTGCCTGAACAATTGAATGCCTGTTTACATAAGCTGGTAAAAACCATTCTGATATTGGTGCACAAGAACATTTTCATTTTGAGAAAATAACCCATACACATAAATTAATGCAAATATAATAAAATGCCAGGTAACAATTTATCTTTCAGAATGAATCAATACATTGCTTAAGGGTACTAGTATATCCATATGTGGACTACATAACTTTACACTCCAGAAAAAATACTGTATATCAATATAACACAAAAAGTAAGGAAATGTGTGTTTGGTAGATAATTTCTTTGTTGTAACAATGCTTCTTGGCAATGCATCTTATACCATTGGAAAGCCTGATTATTTCCATTTTACAGTAAATGGTGCCACATTTGTTAAGGAACATGCATTTGTGGGATGAGCAGCAGAGCTGAGTATATCAGTTGCGTCCATGAAACATTTGCCAAATATTTCGGACAATGCCAAACAGCTTTTCTATGCTGTTGACTCTTTTGGTGGATTAGATGATTGAAGTCTGAAGACATTGGTAATGGAACAATGTATTCAATTAACAAACAGGAGCATCAGTAGCATGTAGAAGAACCATACACAGCCACAACAGCCTGAGACCTCCTCCACATGCTGGTCACACTGCTGTGGGATGGCATCCCATTCTTCAACCAGCATTTGTCCAAGTCAGCCAATGTGGTTGTGTTGGTCTCTCTGGCACGAACAGCACGCCCAAGCTCAGTCCTTACTTTTTCGGCGTAGTTTATAATACTACATACAGACATGTAAATACACTGAACTTATACATGGATCACGCAAGGACTCAATCTATGTAGTCGACAGAGCTGGGATAAATGAATTGTTAATATTATGAATGTACGAAAGTTAATTATGTAAAATGTAACATCTTAAAATTGACAGTTTGAACTTTTGCCTGTGATCCCTCACCTTTAATGCATTTTACAAGTGTTTTGAAAGCAACTTATATAATAATAAAAATGCAACATTTTCATAATCTGTATAATAAAGCAGTATACACGGAGAACTTAACCAGCTATGTATGCATCATTGCTGTTACACCAGTATGCGCTTCTGTGTGAATGGATTATTCCATTACAATTTGTATATAGAGCAAAAATAAAATATCTCCTGAAAGAACAGATAATAACCCAATGAAGATCATGCCATACGTGAACTTTAACCATCTTTATTATACTACTCCTTGATAATCAATGATGTACATTTCAATATTAGCAAACCTGCACGGTTTTATATTCTCTGTAATTGGCAGAAAACGTATGTCCAAACTAAAGTAAACTACAGTATTTAGACAGGATATGTGGTACAAAGCTGCATTAGATTAGAGTGTGTGAATGTTTCACCCCAATAGCGATGATTTAATAGCTCGGCATCTGCACATTTCAGTCACTGGCATACAATGTTAATACATCATTTGCATTGAAATGTATTTTCAAGTGAAAAGTAACATAAGATTGAAAATACACATCTCAATGAAACACCACACTTTCTCTGATTGATATTCGCAGTAATGTCCAGTGACAAAACTCATTTAAAAAGGTAAACACAAAAAATGATAAGAGGCGTATTTGCCCCTTTTACGATTGTCAGAAATAACACAATCAATAAATTAGAGATTGGAATGCAGTTGAATTGAAAGGAAACATTGCACACACAAAAAAAAAAAAAAAAGGTTTTCAGAACAAAAACACATTCAGACAAAACAACACATCTCGGCCTTCCTTTATACATACAATTATTTTTGAAATCCTGTTCAACATGTGTGGTTATACAAGTGACTGCTAAACAGGAAATAAGACAAGCTACCATGGCGACATAGCATGTCTGTACAAAGACAGACATGTAGACTGATAAAACAAAAGAATTAAGAAAGATACATGTCCCAATTCAGCCAGAAGTATTCCATTCATTTCCACTTTGGAAGTTCATCAGTTTCATTCCTATGTGGGTGGGAATGCCATCCTATTCCCAGACCTAATATTCATAGCATCCTGAGTGGGGGACTAGTTTAACTCCCATTCCAGATAAGGGAATCAAAGGCGGACAGGCCCCTCCCCTTTCCTGAGGGAAGCTGGAAAGGCACGGCTACAGGTTATAACGCCAATGTCCGTCTCACATCTCTGCCCTCTGGTTAGCTCCCTTGTGTCCATCTGCACCCTCCTCCACCTCCTCTTCATCCTCTTCATAGTTCTCCTCCTCGTTCTCCCCCTCCTTAGTGTGCCTGTCCTCCCTTCTTGCCGCTGCCTGATCCTTCGCTTCATCCTGTCAGGGCATGGAGGAGGAGATCAGCATGCATTAATGTAGCAGCCCCCTCCCTCTCTAGGACATCCTATTGTCTTGAAGGTTCTTCCTCACAGCTGCCCAGCATAGTAACCAGACCACAGCGACACAACACCTGACCCTGCTTCATTTAGCAGGACACACTGACCAGGTTACAGATACAGCATGTCCCCACCACACACACACATAAATAATTTCCCTCCATATTTAAATACTAATTCACAATTTCACCTACACGACACTGCATGTTGTTTATTTTCCTATGTTGTGTGTGCTGGACTCTCACCTGCTCGTCATTGTCCTCGTTGTACGGATCCTCCACCTCTTCTTTCTTCTGGCCACCAGCCAGCTCCTCCTGTGCCTAGAGCCATATCAACACATGCCCTGTAAAGTGCACTGTACTGACACCATGCTTGCAGCCTACGGTAATAATGAATACATACATAAATACATAATTAAAGTAAAAACACTGATACACATTGACGGCACTCCGTTATTAAAAAGTTCATAAACTGTATACATTGGGGGGGGGAGGGGGTTACACTGCTGTTAGTTTCCCGATACATATAGCTAACCGTCTATAATACTACCACTCTTTCTGTACAATATGGAAGGAGCAATGGCTCTCGTTACTGGATTTCCCTGGAGCTTAGGACAACAAATGACGTGTGGGATACCTCATCCTCCTGCTCTTCTTGGTACTGGTCATCCAGGACATCTTCCTGCTGATCTGGGTTTCCAGCCATCTGAACCAGCAGCCACACACACAGTGAAAAACATAAATGAATAATAATAATAATAAATATAAACCACACAAAGGATTGGCTAGGTTATAGTGACTTTATTCATCTTTACATTCGTCTCTCTTCCCTTCTTCTGTGGCAGTCAAACAAATACGGCATGTACCGCTCGTGTTTATTGGAACCCCCCAGCATGTGGCCAATAAATACAGACTACTCTAATAATCTAGACTTCATGTCAGCCTCCTCTTTCTGTGGACATGCACGCAACCACAGTTCTTCTCCGTCTACCCCTCACCACTTATTTTGCCCCTCCCCATTGCCAGCTCACCACCAGTTCTCCATCCTCCGCGGCGGGCTTTTTAAGGTTCTGGGGTGGCTGTATGCGCTTGCGTGGTGCCTCCACCCCTTCTTCCTCCCCACGTTGCTCCTCCGTCACCCTGTGCTGTGGCTGCTGATTGCCAGCCTCCTCGAACTCATCTTCTCCCTGGTTGTTGGGGTCGTCCTCTGGGTCCGGCTCACCCTCTACTGCACCCTGCAGCACAGGAGGGTCACATTTACAACAACAGTTAAGCCAGTTCAGCCATACTGTACGAGCATTCTGTCAGACTATAGCTGCATGTGAACATTCTTATGATCAAATATGAGTCTGTATAAAGTCTTGGGCTCAGTAGAAGTCTGAACCAACAGAGCATACCGCCCCGCCCTCGTGTTTGATTTGCCTAGCTAGATGCTCATGAAATGACCACCAACAAGGTCAACACGCAGCACAATGGAGGCAGGGCTGGCTGGTACCTGCAGGTGAGGCGGGATTCTGTAATCTTTATGATTCTCCTCCTCGTCCTCATGTAACGCATGATCGATCCCTTCAGTAGGCGCGCACACACACACACACACACACACACACAAACACACACAGTTAAATTAAATCCTTTCCCAAGAGGTGTGTGGGTGTGTGTGCATCTTCGTCGCTCACCTCCCTCGTCGTCGGCCCGTTCTCCTTGAACTATGCCGTTGACGATGTTCTCGTACTCTTTCCTCTTCCTAGCGACATCACACAGGAACAAATGAGTGCACCTCGCCACACGGTAACACTCCATACCTGCCTGCATGGCGGTCGGCATCTTCCTCCACACACACACACACACACACCTCTCTCACCTGATCTGCTCCTGTCTCAGCTGCTGCTCCCGCCTGTCGGCCTCCCTGTGATGTTGCTCCTCCCTCGACCGCTCCTCCTTCAGCCTCTTCTCTCTCTCCAGCTGCTCCTTCTGCCTCTGGGCCTGCAGGGCCTCCTGGTGCAGTTGGAGCGCCCTGCGCTCCTGGGCTTGCTGGGCCTCCACGCGCTGCTGCTCCCGCTGCTGCTCGTATGGGGACTTCACGTGCTCCGCCTGGCCGCGGGCCTCCTGGTGCAGCTCCGCATGGGGACCCTAAGAGAGAGAAGAAAAAAAAAAGAGAAAGATGCAAATGAAAACAAACGAGACAGACAGCGGGAGAGAGAATCACAGTGTTTACTCCAGCAGCAAAGCTGTAAGCGGCTACATGCATTTCAGAGCATTCTGTACGGTGCCTTTAACATGCCGCAGTAACAGTGGCGTTCTGACCGGGTGTGGCTGCCGTCTCTGTCGGTCCAGTGCGTTCTCGTCCGGCTGCTCTTGCTCCGGCCCCTCCCCCAAGTCCATGTCGTCCTGTGGTTGGTCGGGGTCCTCCTCCAACTTCTGAGGCTGCCCCGCTTGGGCCATCTCCTCCTCCGCAAGCTCCCTCCTCCGCTCCGCCTCCCCCTCTCTGTCCTCATCCTCCGCTTCATCTGGAGATGCATGCTGGGAGAGGCCGGGCTGGGGCGTATCCTGGGACTGGGGTTGATGGTCTGACTGCAGAGGAGAGGGGAGGAACAATGTCCGTGACTGTTGGCAGGTGGCAACTAGACTCATGCGCTCTAGTTCATATAGTGTACTATAGTTAAAAGGTACAGTCAGCTATTGCAAGCTAACTGGAAGCTAATGCACTTTGTGTCAATTAAACAAATGTCTCCTCGCATTTCGCTAGCTTACCATTCTCTGTGCGTGTTGAAAAAAGAATATGATACTTCTACACAGCCCTGGCTCCGTAAATAGGAACATAAACAAAGTGGCGAACACCGCAAGTACCAACAAAGATACCGTTTAGATTTGAGCTTGAAGTTGAATGACTCAGCCTTTACTAAACATGGCAGGCAGGCAGCGCAGAAGGTTGGGGAGGCTTTATTGTGGCCCTGCATTACCTTCTTGTCCTGGTGGTCTTCTTCGGGGGCGGGCTTCTCTTTGTGCACCTCAGGCCATAGTGTGGCCGGCTGCACTTGGGACTTGGCCAATGAGGCAGCAGCTTGTGGCGTCTGAGGGGGGGGGCTTTGCTCGGGGTGCCTCACACCGGGCTTCTTGTTGAGCGTTTCCTTCAACTGTTTAAACTCATCCACCTGCATCTGGAGGTAACAACAACACACCCCGCTATTAGAAAAGGAACGCATGCTATCTTTAGCATGGGAGCAGGAAAATGACAAACTGTACGCTATTGGACAGGGTGTTTTACAAAATAAATTGTTCATAACGAAACAGAACATAAAGAGGCAAGACAAACAATATTGAGATAAAAGCTTAAATGTTCCGGAAAGCAGGGGAGACGTTTGTGTTAGAAAAGGTATGACACATGGGATCAATGACAAACTTCTCATGTCTCACAAGAACCCACCATTGTCCTTCAATTGAACTATTCTGCCATCCTTCTCTCCTGCTCTATCACTGCTGAACAGTATTTGACATGCCCTCGCGCATATAGTAGTTGCTAGGCCACTATACCTACATTCCTGTTTGTAGCCAGCAGTGAACACAGAATATTCGGAGTAGATAGGCGAGAATCATTGTCTGATATATTTGAAAAAGTGTTTTTTTTTTTTTAAACCAGAAATTGTAATATACATTCAATTAATGAAATTGAAGATGCACCTGATATTTTAGGGACGACATGCTCCATAGAGCAATCAACTATCTGCAGAATAACATCTGGTGTATCCAATCATAGCTGAGTGTTGCTCAGCTCCCTGGTCAGTGTTTACTTGCAACCAAATTAGTTTATTGACGATGAGGTAAACTCGTATAGAAACTAATTAATCACAAACACACAACACGAGTTAATTGTTCATTTGATAAGATCACATCTCAAAAGACCATTTTGTTCATTTAGAAAAAATAAACTAAATAAAAATCTCTCTCCCTCTCCCGTACTACCAGCCTACCTGAGCTGCGGCCAGCGCACTCTTGTGGTCCTCCAGTGTCAATGCAAGCTGGTCATGCGATACCTTCAGGTCTTGATGCTTCACCTGGACAAGTCAGGTCATGTCAAGTCAGTGTTGGAATAACCTGACATGCCAGACAGTTGTAGCACACAACCACAATATATAGTTCTCCATACACAGCCATCTAGGGAACCACTTCATTGTTTAAAAAAGGCAGGCACTTTGAACAAACATCCCCTGCAAAGGATTTTTTTGTTGTTGAATCGCTAGCCAAAGCTAGAGAGGAGAAAGCTTAAAGCATATTTTACATGGAGTAAAGTCTTGGATTCTTTGCTCCAAGAGGTTCCAATAGGCCTAAAACTGATGCTATTGCTGCATCTACGATAACGAAGCGCCGTTGTCACTTTCGCTGTCACCACACCCACACCATGCCCGTAACTATCAACTACGAAGCTGATTGGCCAGATAAATTGTTACTTGGACTCCGTAGCAACAATATCACGCTCTCCAGGCTGATTCTTGTGATGCTAGTACAATAAAGCTACCCAATGCTAGCAAAAATGATCCAAACAAATATAACAATAATAACATCAATAAAAACAAGCATAAATAGAAACAAAACAGGTGAGCATGTGACGTGTCCTTGCCCCTGTGTGCACACGCACAATAAACAAGGGAGACCATGCGACCAGGTGCCATTCGTTTTCAATGAGATTCGGTGATTCGCAGGAAAAAGAAATAGCCGCTGCAAGTCAAGTCAAATGGGCAAAAATGTTCCATCAATTTTATGCAAATACTAAGCGAGACACAGCGAATAGAATGGGAGACTAGTGAAGGCAGTGGAACACTAAATGATGGAACCAATCAAAAAACAGCACACGCAAGGAACGCCCATAAGCAACAATCGTGACGCCCATGTTTGTCATCATGGCAGGGTAAGATGACTCATTACACCAAAGAAAATAAATATGGGATCTTGGCCCTCATTTATATGCATCAATGACGGAGTACCGGTATGACCTAATAGCCAAAGGTAGATTACAATGTCTAATGGCAGAATAAACACGATCACCCTCACGACAAGGTGAAATTAGGACTTCATGTAACACAAATAGAAGAGAGTAGCTCTAGTAATCACCTGTGCATCTTGTAGCTGCACATGGATATCCTGGTGGGCCTTTCGCAGCTGTTTATTCTCTTCTCTCAGGTTGTACACACTATCTGTAGTTAACGGACAACAGCAATGGATCGGTAAAGCCATTTCTCCGAACAGAATCACATTTGTTTTTCAAATATAACAATGTACTGCATTATGACGACAATGAAGAATCAAAGAAAGTAAATACATTTAATTGAATTGTATCGATTGATTATTTCTCTCAGATACATTTGTTTGGCGGAGATGATAGTCTGGAAACCCTGTCTACATTCATGTTTTCACAGCCACCCTGCTGGCGGTCTAATCAGGGTGAGTTAATGAGATGACGTTGAAGTCAAGTGTGTTTCCAAATGGTGATCGAGTGAATTCAGCTATCGCAAGCTAAATTGTAAGCGAATACACTTTTATTCAAATTCACCAAATATCTCTGCGCATTTCGCTAGCTTTCGGTTCTCTGTGCGTGTTGAAAAAAATAATTTGATACTTCTAGCCCTGGCTCTGTAAATAAGTACATGAACAAAGTGGAAAACACCGCTCTTATCAACAAAAAGCCGTAGCACTACACTTTGCTTCACAATGCATTTTGAAGTGTGATATGCCGCCTAATCAGGGTGAGTTAATGAGATGACGTTGAAGTCAAGTGTGTTTCCAAATGGTGATCGAGCTAGAAGCGTTCAAAACTGTTGTAGCAACACTGACTGGTTAAAGGATGTCCAATAGTTTCAAATTTAACCCAAAAGCCCAGTAGGCGGCAAGGACTGTAAACACTTCCACTGGAGTGTGCCCAAACCCTATTCACAAAGAGAATTTTGGGTCTGTTTACACCAGGCTAGGTGTTAAAATACTTTATATGGCAATATAATCCTCAGCCTTGTAGTACATCAAACAGTCAGAAGATGGAGACAAAGGACAAACAGCCACTAATAAATGCACCGTGTCTTCCTCCACACCTAAACATTCCCTCTGCATCAGCCTGCTGTACCTTGCAGCTTGGAGACCTCAGTGTCTTTGAGCTGGTGCAGTTGTTTGTAGCGCTCCCTGTGTTCATCCAGGGCACGGCCGTGGTCCTCCCCCTGGATGTGGTGCTGCTCCTGCAGCTCATAGAACTGCTTCTTCAAGTCCTCCTGCTGGTTCTGAAACAGCAAGGTCACACTTGACGTGACGTGCAGACCTCGTCATCACAAACAACAGTGGGAAACCATGAGTGCGTTTGCAAACACGCATGCAAGAGCGCGCACACACCATCCAAATTAACGGGAAAATAAGAGTGCGCAATATTGAACATCCAAAAAACAACAGCGGAATGTGTGTGCTATTACATTCAGTATCAACTACTAAAGGATAAATACTGTATTTCATTCACATTCATTATCTTTGTGGTTCAAACCAATGTGACCAAAAGCACTGGTTTGAGAACACAGGCCGCTCCCACTCCTCTGAAACCCACACCAGACATGGCTCGATACACAGAGGCGGTAGTGTCCATTTAACACACTAATGCAAGCTCAAACAAGCCAGTAGCAAAAGTAGGAGTGTGTGTGTGTGTGTGTGTGTGTGTGTGCGCGCACACGTGCGTGTTTACTCATGATAACGACAGTAAATACGGGATGTTACAAAATGGTGAGGTTGCACGTGTAACAAACAACGCTGTGTTCTGGCAGGACTAACGACAGGTCTTACCTTTAGCATCTGATGTTGCACATGTAAAGAGTTGAATCTGCTGTTGGCGTCTTGCTGTTAGACCATAATACAACCATTACAACTTAGCATGGCAAAACACCCGCTATGCACACATGCACAGTGCACCGTAGAAGAGATGACAATAAAAGATACCTTCTCCTTATTCAGCGTCTGTTGGGCTTCAAGTTTATACACCAGGTAATCTGAAAACGAGGTTGAGGTCAATAAATGCATCAAAGCCACAAAAATGTAAATGGTTTTGTCTGACACTTTCCCTGCTGCTGTTACTAAAGTAAACACATTTGGACACTATCGCCATATATTTGCCTGTTAACCTGCTCTAACCTCACTGCACTATCAACACAAGCCAGCACAAAGTGACTGAAACGGTTTGACTTACATTTGCATAAAGTATTTACCAACTGCCTCTGTACTTGTTGCTAAAAGCAAGAGAGCAGTGTACTGAACATGGTGTTACACGTAATGTAAAAACTAGCCTCCCATCCTGATCTCACAAACTCCAATGTAAATTCACCGCAAGTATCAGTCTGGAACCCCTCTATTAAAAAGTGTTACAGGTGATAGGAATACATTTAAATGAACTTCCTTACGGGATTGGACTACCTTCCTTTATCTTACCCAATCAGAAAGTAGCTCTGGCAGAAACCAAAATAGGTTTAATTAAATTAAATAGGAATTAAATTATAGATTTAATTTCTATTCTATTATGTTACCAACACTAAAGAATAACAATACTAATCCTTGATTTAAATCTTATATTTTGTATTAACTGGCAACTCTTCCCATAAATCATAAAGAGTGAGCTTTGCAAGATTGTCTCTGAAAGTAACTCTTCCACCTTGTGTATTGACCCTGTGCCCACATCATTCTTTAAGCGGGTGTTTGACAGTCTGTCAGGTCATGTCAGATTATTACTTGAAACTGGTAATTTCTCTGATACGTTCAAAACAGCTGTTGTAAAACCCTTACAAAAGAAATCCAATTTAGATGTTAACGCAATGACCAACTACAGGCCAATATCTAACTTGCCATTAATTAGTAACATACTGGAATAGATAGTCTCGGTTCAGGTAAACACCTTTCTTAAAGAAAACAGTATCCATGAGGAATTTCAAACAAGGTTAGAGCACATCACAGCACTAAAACTGCTCTCACCAAAATGATCAATGATCTCCGGCTTAACTCTGATCAGAATAAGGTCCCAATCCTTATTCTCCTAGACTTGAGTGCATTTGATACCATTAATCATGATATCCTAATAAATCGGCTTCAGATATTTGTGGGTCTCTCCGATAATGTGTTAAATTGGTTTCGGACATACATCAAAAGGCAGGCAGTTTTGCGTCAGTCTAAGAGACACAACATTTCCTATGGGGTTGCACAGGGGAGTTGCCTTGGCAAGTTATTATTTTCACTATACATGCTGCCACTTGGTGATATAATTAGGGAACACAATGTATCTTTCCATAGTTATGCTGATGACACAACTGTACAGCTGTCATCTTATTTCTTACTTTATTTTAGTTGTTATGTTATTTCAGTATCATTATGTAAAAGTCTCATGGGAGGCCTGGTCGCAATACCGGTGTTGTTGTGGGGGGAAAAAGACCTGTGGCAGGCCTGTTTGGAACAATAATCACAGGGACAAATTGTTGTCTGTGTATCAATCCCACCGAACAAGCATATTCTAACAGTCTGTAGATGTTTTGGTGAATCTACTGTACATACAGGGTCTTTATAGCTGAGGCTTTACAGCACCCTTGTCTGCGTATGAGAGAGTTTTGGTAATTCCCACACTGAGGTTAGTGGGTACAAGGGGATATAACCATCCATAAAAGACATGTACTGATAACTGAACTGCTACTGGAATATGCACTTCCTCCACCAGATTACCATGGCGTTATACACATGGTGCTGATGTTCTGATAAGTTTTAAATGTATTTTATATTTCTATCATCTGATTCTTTTAACCATTTTCATTAACATGTCTAATTTCAGTATAATGTTATGTATATCGTATTATTTTATGCACCTGTTTTACATTTTTCTTTAAAAAAAAAAATCTGATTCCTTTAATTATTTTTATTAATGCTTTTCTCTGTATTTCTGTACTTGTTTATGGGAAGCACAACTAGTGTACAGTATTCCCTCTCTGTAAAGCACTTTGAACTGCAATTCTGTATGAAAAGCGCTATATAAATAAAGATTATCATCATCATTATCATTATAATCTGTCAGTAGCACACAGCAAATACATCTTCTCCACAGAGAAAAGCCTTAAAGCCTGTCGTCTGTTCTTCAACTGCATTTCAGAACCTGTAGAGATGGTCGGACTACAACCTTAAACTTGTAATCAACCGTCGACGTACACTGACGTCATCTTAGAAATTACTTCAGCTGACAGGTGTTGGGCTGACTTCTTTCCTCGTGGTTAACAAACTATTTTGAAATTAGGGGCACTGAAACTAGAGGTAAAATTAGAACTTGCAAGATCAGGATTGTTCTGTATCACAATTCTATGTGAAAACTACTCTTTGCTGTAATGTTGATAAAATATATTGTACTGTGGGTATAGTGCAGTATCATTGTGTTCATTATAAATATCCAAACATGTATATGCTTTACACCCCTGAAACCTTTCCATGCACAGACCAAATTGCAGGGTTCATTTACATAAATGTTATACATTCAATAAAATAATGGGTTTTTGATAAACAAAAACTACTACTGCTTTGAATGAAGCCAAATGTGTGTGTGTGTGTGTGTACCATATGTATATTTCAGACATAGCCAACATTTCCATGGCCCTAAATAGGACATGGCTTCAGTGACATATAATCATGGATGTGTTTTTGTTTGTGTTTTGTTTAATGTTTTACCTTCTTTGGATTTTTTGTGTTCCGACCTCTCCTTCTGCAGAGACTTCTCTAGCCTGGAGCGGTGCTCATATACCACTGAACAGAACAACATGCATGAATGAGATGGGGGTGGAGGGGTTGAGAGAAAGAGGGAAACAGAGGCTCGGTGTGAATGAAGACATTCTCATGGTGCCAACTGTAAGGTTAAGCAGAATAATGCTTATAATACAAATATAAGCCGCCCACTTATAGCTGCGTAACTTAGGGGTTATGTTCGAACAACACTTGTCATTTGAGCAGCTAACTAAAACCTGCTTTAAAATGTTAATTCAGCCATTGCAAGCTAAATGTAAGCGAATACACTTTTATTCAAATTCACCAAATATCTCTGCGCAGGCAAAGCTTTCGGTTCTGTGCGCGTTGAAAAAAAAAAAGTGATACTTCTAGCCCTGGCTCTGTAAACAGGTACATAAATAAAGTGGCAAACACCGCTCGTATCAACAAAGCCGTAGCACTACACTTTGCTTCACAATGCATTTTGACGTGCGATATGCCGCCGGAGTGATACTGTTTGATTTGAGCTCAAAGTTAGCAAGAATGACTGACCATACCTTTAACATCCAAGAAACAACTAGAACCTGCTTTAACATCTAAGAAACTATTATCTATAGTTTCCAACACAGAACTAGAAATGCTTACACATGCTTTTATTTAGACTTGTATTGACTACTGCAATGTTCTCTTCTCATCACTTTGCAAGTCTACCTTGATAGGTTGCATGCAATTCGAGATGATGCTGCAAGACTCCTCACCAGAACAGATAGACAATCCCACATTACCACTGACTTTGCTCAAAGCTCTTCACTGGCTCCCTGTTGCTTACAGGATTCAGTTCAAAATGATTGTTAACTGACAAAGTCTTACATGTTCAAGCATGTGCGTATATAGCCAATCTACTTCTCTCCTATTCTACAGCTTATACACTCAGGTCTAATGATTTTAAATGATTATGCACCTTCAGTCCCACGCTCGTCTAAAGGCCTGTGGTGAACAAGCCTTTGTGGTCATAGCACCCAAAATCTGGAATACTCCCCCCGCACTTGTAAAATTAGCAGATTGTCCACTCTTAATTTTCTTTTTTACGTATATGGCTAAACTGTTCGTTTAATAGTGTGTTTTAGGGCTGGTCTAATATACTTGATTATTTGGGTATTCTTTTTTTCCCCCCACATTATGCATGCATGCATGGTTTCCCATTAATCCCTACTGTCTCTAGTATAAACCCACATGTTCATGTCATTCATTGCCTGCCCTACATTGTCAAAATAATCAATTGCAATTGGCTCTTCCTGTAAGAAGAGAGCGGGGCTATTCATTCAACTCTTATTGGCCAATATATGTTTTTGGGCAGCTCTAATTGGGTCAATTGACGTGCCAGTCAAATCAGCCATTTTGAGAACATGGCTATGTTTACGTGTGCGCTCACTGAAACTATTAATGGAAGATTACATCTGCCGGCTAATATAAAATGAATGCAACAGTCGGCCATGTAGTGCTAATGAAATGTGTTTTGGACTAAATATTTTACTGGGTTGTCTGGACCCATGCAAATGTAACAAGATAGTTTTTTATTGTTTTCAATTGGTGGACTATGCGTACCGTTATTGGTGGTCTGGTGGACAACTACTCACTTCAAGGTGAGTAGTTACTCAAACTTTTTAATTATGTTGTTGAGAACGAGTATTCGAAAACTCGTTCGGAAATACCATCACATTTTCGAAACCTGGAAATGGTATTCGGGACAGCCCTAGTCTGTTTTTATAATGCTTTGACGTAATTTCATTGTGTGTTGTACCTTCCATTGCATTTATTGTTTCTGCATTGTGTATTGTATTGTATTATTGCAAGTAGCACTTTGTGACTATCGTCTGTGAAAAAAGCGCTATAGAAATAAATTGTAATTACTTAAATGTCCTCCCCAAACAGGCTTGAAACTAGAGGAAGCTGATATACGCTGTTTGACTGCTCCTCCGACGGCACATATCTGTGGTATTTGTCACCACACCTGGGCCAAACAGCATTCGTAAATATGTTCATTGGTTTTAGCACACTTGTGTGCCAGATGTGTGGCAACTATCACTTGATCCAATACAATGAGAGTATGAATATTCAACAGCCAGTCCAATCATTTTAATAGATGCACCTAATCAAAACCAAATGGAAACAGCTTCCCCGTTCTCCGTTGATTTCCCAATAACATCTCCCTGCATGACCCACACTGTACTGTCTGTATATGAATAGTTAAGAATTTTTCAGACAAAAAGGCTTTGAGCAAAGTGAGCCCTGACTCAATAAACAAATATAAACACATAAATAAATCAAATAGAGAAGAAATGCAGGGGGTAAGGGCTAGTGTGTGATGAGTGAGTCTTCAGAAGAAGAATGCAGAAAGTGCCAAGCACAGAAACCAAGAGGAGAGGAACCACAACTTTGTGTTGGTAAGTCTTTCCCATAACAATTCTGTCATGGCTGCCTTTATCATGTGGTTCATTTTTAGTGCCACCAGTTATACTGAACATTAAGAACTGGGTCTTCCTCTGTCAATCAACAAAAACCTGTTAAATGTACAGAATACTATGTACACTGATAGACTAAGACTTGTTGGATTCTTCAATTACTTACACGAAACAGACAACAAGTCTATTGGCAGTTTATTCATACATTCTCTTGAAAGACAGTTTGACCCCAACCTGACCTGTTAAAGAGCTAAAGACAAAGATGGTACAAAAACGAGCGTCACAACAGATTTAAACAGCATTCAGAGTTAAAGATTAAACGTTGCGGCTATATTATGCTAACAGTCTAAATGCCAAAAAGACATTGTTCTGATTTTTTTTTTAAAAAGCAGTGGAGGCAACATGGCGACTGCTTTAAAACACGTGTCCAAGATTTTACCAGGACATGCTGTTATAGCACTAGCAAACCGAGATTGGATTCCAATCATCTGTATGAGAATGATCCTTAAATCAGACATCCCAATCTGCCCAAGCAAGCTTGTTCTGGATGATCCACTCCCCTAAATCCTCCCTAAAGCGCAGGCAGATTGGGTCCAGACATTGCTTATGGGGAGGAAGTCAATAGGACTGAATGGACGGCAACCACCCTACCATTAGCCAGGGTTTGGTTCACTCAGCTGTGCATTGTAGCAGCCCACGAAGGTCTCTCTTCTGACGTATCAACCAGGTGAAACCGTATTAAGTATACAGTATAAGCTCTAATCATTAAGACACAAATAAAAGGTAAAGGTGCTTTTATTGTCAAAACAGATGTATCGTAATTTGTTCTCTGCATTTAACCCATATCTCAAGGGAGCAGTGGGCAGCCGCTCTGCAGCGCCCGTGGACCAACCCTAGATTGGAGCCAGTGTCACATGGCACTGGCTGGAGAGTGAACCTAACATGTTTTTTTTTCAATAGTGGGGAAAACCAGAGCACCCACACAGACATGACAAGAACATGTCTCCACACAGAAAGGCCGGGGTTCGAACCCAGGACCCTTTTACTGTGAGGCCATCCACTGCGTCACCGTGTTGCTCACCTAGACATGAAACGTGACATTCAAAATCATATTTATCTGCCGATGAAGTACTTAGTTTATGTACCGCTTTGACAATTGCTAAACAGTACTTTATGTTATAGTTTTGTTTCCATTATTTCTTTACTTATTAAGTTCTTCATTCATCTGCAGTGTTAAATATGGTTCAGCCACATTACTGTCTTCACTCCTTCTGTAATATAATAATAATAATATGATGCCGCACATCCGACTGCACTTTGTTATGGAATGTGATTATTATGAGATGTGAATAGGTGAAAATAAACCATGGAAAATGGAACCAAGAATGTGTTGACCTAAATCCTCTTGACCTCCAATTGTCAGGGCAGCCCTAGTCTGTGTCTTAACAGCAGTATGGCTTTCAGGGATGAGGCCATGTTGCTCAAAGCTCAGCACAACTCAGCCCAAACCCCAGACACACCCTCTCTCACGAGGGTGCTTCACTGATGGCAACATAACTGGCTGCTAAAGATGCCATACACTTTTTAAAAGGCTGTAATTTATCACTAGTATGTGATGTGTATGCATGTTTGCAAGAATCACATCCCACATAATGGAACCTAGGGACCAACTCCAGTTCTCATGTCTGTGCCTTCTGCTAAAAGACTATACAATATACTATGTGTTTTTAAGATTTTATCCCAACATATTACAAGTGGAACCTTTAAAAACGACCAAACTCTAAAAGGAATGCCTACTGCAAGAGGAGATGTCTTACTATTTAGCAGTTAGCTAACCTCTATTCTAAATACACATATCGCTGAGTGTGGTGAGAACTTCTGGTCATTGTGGTAGGTAGGCTGGCAGGCTGTTCCGCTGGCTTACCTACACAGAGGTCTAGATCGGTTAGAGTCAGCCATGGGTGGTTAACACAATCAAATCCCACGCTCTTTCAAACAGAAAACAGCCTACAAGTGTAAGCATGCAGTTTTAAAACAATCATTCTATACAGATTTCTGACCAGTCCAACAACACATAAAAGGAATGCATGCCCTGTGTTAAAGCTGTATTCACACTGATCAAGAACCACAAATTAAAATACAGGACAAATCACACAGCTAACCCCACACCCCTAAAAGTGTTAAGCACTCATTATTCCTCCCAATGACATACTTGAGACTGAGCTTTTTGCAATTCACACAAAAATGTGCTTCCTTCCCTTTCGACAGTGACGTCAGCAGTTGATTTGCTCTAAATGATTGACAACTGCCAGCCTGTGGCTATTGTAAACAACAGTGAATCGATATGCCTGGCACACAACCCCCAAGATATGGCTTACCTCTAAATATAGGCCACTTAACAGGACACGACAGTCGAGCAAAGATATCAAATAACCCATGCCTCCCGATGGCGTGAACCTTCTGCCAAAACAATAAAAGCATGGCTGACCAACCTACATAGGCTACATTTCTTGTTTTGCTCAATATGTCTAGAGATTGGCCTTTGGAGAGTATTAACTCTTTGTGTAACCTTGTCGTATTTAAATTTATTCATTTTATCTTAAGTGTACAGCTACTCTGGTCAACTTTATTTTTGTTTTTAAGTGCTTGATTGTAATTTAATGGTCAGGTTAGGGTAGCCATAGGAGAAAAGCCAAAGCACTACTGCAGTCATGGGGTCTTTAGCCCATAAATGAAGCCAGCAGCTGCCCACACACCACTCTGATGTATTTTTTATGGATTGATAAGCAGACAATAGGATAGGAGATACAGTATACTTTGACACAACAGACCACTGACAGCTAGTTTGTCATGGTTACAATGACATAATCAAAAAACAATATAATAAACAACAGTTTTGTCAACTGCACAACTAAATGTGACTAAACCTTAAATGAATGTTAGTCTCAGCCTCTTCCCTTCATTAGCACTATGTCACATTAGCAACTTGTGCGGCCTGAAGGTATTCTACATCGACCCCTGTAAGCATACCAACATAAGGAACTGGGGTAGTTTCATTGGCTGTTAGCACTGTCACACACAAGACAATATCAGTCATTCTGGCACTCGTGGAGTGCCTTATTAACTCGTTCAATCTTAATTTCAGTTAAATGATGAATTTAAAGAGTACCCATAGCCTACTTATTTAACAAATGTACAGGACCTGCAGACAACCAGACTTGTGCCCTTTAGTTGTAAATTTAACATCAGATTTAACCATTGAGTTATGTAATTGGTCGTTGTGCACGCCAATCAAACCACCTCTCCTGTTAAGCAGGCAGGTCTTGACGCAGTTATCCAGCACTGTGAACCAGCACTGTGTCCCATACTTCACACAAGTAAAGGCTGGCTATGCAAGGCTGAGTGCACGTTACAGTGTGTGAGTTCAAATGTGTGAATATGGAGGCTCCAGGACTGTGCAAGTATGATAATCTTTGGACCAACTCAGCTCAGAGCATGGGAAGACTGAATACTGCACTGATGAACAGATCTTTAAGATTATTTTAAAGATTAAGATTAAGACCCTGAGTGCCGTCTGACCCCTCTGGCACAGGGAAAATCTGTTATAGACAGATAACAGCTGCCCTTAACCACTGTTATAGGATTTGATTAAAGACGCCACATCCTCACCCTGAGATAAGGTTTGAGTAAGTTAGCACAGCAGGGTGTATCAGTGAAGTTATTGTGTGCAAGGCCATTTTATCTTTTGTTGGCCATGTCTGAAGCAGTACAATCACTTGCTTTGTTTAAACAACCAGACTGCAACAGTTCCATAATAGAAGGCGGTTTTAAATAACTTAGTATGTTTTAGTGCTGTATTGGTCGTTTAAAGAGCTGCCCATTCATGTGTCTTCCATTCTACGGTGGATCTGTTGGTTTGTGTTCTGAAAATTCTCTTCGTATGACTGGCCTAACACAAAACATTATTCTGTCATCTTAACAGTAGTTGTGTGGTAGTTTACAGCTCAGTTGGTGAGCACTGCCGCAGGAGCTTCCAAGACAGACTCACACAGCCAAGCATTTGGCAGCTCTGTCAGATGGTCTTGCTATGTGCCTAACGATTCCACCCCTTCTAGCATCGACACAGGCTAATTCTTCACATGAGAAGAAAAGGACCAGACGATGACCAGTAACTGACCGACAGATACCAGAAATGTATGGGGGTTGTAAATCAATGGCTTTATTAACAGTTAACAGAATTACCTAGTAAAGCGGTCTGGAGGGGGTGGCTGTTAAGTATGGGTGCAGTGAGTGGCTGAAGAATATGTTCCAAAACCTCAACCTACTGTAATATCCGGTATTATAATGTCAGTAAATTATCTGCCTATAATTCAGGAGAGTCTTGAGAAAGAGGTAGGCTAACAACAACCAGGTGAAATTAGTCTTGCTTCAGATGACTGCGACAGACCTAATCTAGTAAAGTTTAGGCTTATTTACCTATGAGAAAAAGTAAGTAAGCAGTACCCGTATGGTACATTGCACAAATGTAATGTGTAGTTGTCTGCTAATGATAAGCAGAACTACCACAAACACTAAAACCAAGAAAGGGATTTTGAAGCGCCTTTATCGTTTCAAAATTAATGTCTCACACACACACACACACACCCACACACTTGGTTTACCTTGAAGCTGCGCCGAGAGCGAGTCCTGGTGTTGTTGGTACTTCAGTGCCATCGCTTCTGTCCTCTTCAACTGCTTGTGCATCTCATAAGAGATCATTCCCCCGTAGATCATCCCAAATACCACTGTAACAAGCAGTAGCGACTGGAAAATCTTTCGCTGTCTCCGTGAGCATACTCCGTTTCCCATGATGAACCCGAACCCCTCCCCGCTGTCTTGTGGAGCAAGCCCGTCTCTCCTGCTGGAAACTTCCACGCAACTTTTTTCTTGTGCTGAGACTTAATTCCTTCTCACTTCCCGAACATTTTCACGTAGGCGAAAACACAATTTATTCGCTACGGTTTAGTGATGATACATTCTCACTGCACGACGACATCCGTACTATTCTTGTCTGGATCCACCAAAGTAAACCCAGATTTTTTGCGAGTACGAAAGCATACATTAATCATCTACGGTTTTCTGAAGTCTGAAAAGCAGAAACAGCATGATAATCGCCCGCTCGTTACCGTAGCAAAATGAGCCTCGCACTTCTAATGCAGCTGGAAAGGAAACACTATTTCCTTGAAAAGTGAAATTCCAAGTTTCCAGGAAGGCCTCCTTGCTCCTTAGCACCTTTATTTTGAGTTACGTGTCAACTCAAAGGGGCAGCCTGCCATCCACTGCAAGTCTAAAGGAAGTCCCTCCTTCGTAAAAACCAAATTTCCCTATTCCCGCCTTCATGGTAACATTCTAACCTATTGGCTATTGGTCACCAGAAACCTCGGTCAAAAACAGAAATTATAACATTCGAGTGGGGAGAGATTCCACCATGAAACTGTATGGTTCAACTGATAGCCTAAAAGTCCCTTGCACCGTAACATGTACATTTGCTATGGGTTCAGCACAGCAGTTAGTAGACGTTTTGCATAAGAAAGGTCGTGTTTTTTTAGATGCATAGGCGATAGGCCTATTTCAGGACATTTATCCTGTTTTTAACTATATGATAAAAGATAAAGGAATAATAAAGAAAATTGAGGTAAGGGACAAATCCAACAAAAGCACACAACCCCGCAGATTTAGTTAAAAGGCAGTATGATATTTATTACAAAGACTAGATTAATTATTTTCTTACACATTTCAGAAATGATACAGTAACCAGTTTAGAACATGATGCTGTGATGAATCAACAAGGACCTCTGCGTAAATGTTTCTAATTGTCCAACTTTGCTCTGTTTTGTAAGGTAAAACATGCTATATCATGGTTTATGCCTTGCTTCAAGAGAAAAGAAAGAAATCCCCTTTCTGCATACATTTGCAAATTAGGTTTGTTGGCTTCTTCACTTATGCAATTACATAACATAATAAGCAGTGTTCCAATTCTAAGTCATACTGTATACAATCATTATCTATGGGTAGAACATTCCAATAACAAAATAAAAAGATGTTTAGTTATTGCTTGAGTTGTATGCTGAAGAGCAGTGTTTGGCTAGTTTTTCTAAAAAAAGAACTAGTCATACATTTTGCAGCACATGTAATATATTAAAAGGCAGTGGAAGCTTCTCCTTTCTATCATTGTCAACTATTAATACTGCATAGACAAATCGACCCAGAAACCAGTTAAAAGGCAATTTAGCATTCCAGTTTTTATCCCACAAAATAATTCAGAAAAAAAACCAGTAGAAAAGGTATAACATTGAACATCTTATATCTTTAGTTATTCTGCTAAAGCGTAAATGGCATTAGTAACATTTGCTTTAACGTGTAAGTATAAAGAACTTGAAACAAGTTACTGTTGGAATGCAGGACAATGTGCAGATATAGTCATCCATTTGATTTAGATTTCACTACATTGGAATGAAGTTGTTCGTAGGGGACATGCAATGAAACTGAGTAGGCTACAGTGTGTAAAGCTACTGTTAGCACATAAAAACAGCCTGCAGGATGTAATGTGTTAACACTTCTCTAACTAGCCTACAGTACATGGCAGGAATGTGAATAGATGTGATATTTCTGTCAACTATTAAAGCACAGTACAGTATTTGTTCAATATAGTTTAAGGCTTGAGTATAGGCAAAAACATCAAAATAAAAATAAATATTAAATGGCATCAAGGCTATCTGTAGCTCAATACTCAACTGTGGGGGGGGGGGGGGGGGTAGTAAAAATTTATAAAACAAAAAATTTTTAAAA
>JAODLL010026174.1:0-24351 GCA_026546735.1 Forbesichthys agassizii | reverse complement strand
GAGAGAGAGAGAGAGAGAGAGAGAGAGAGAGAGAGAGAGAGAGAGAGAGAGAGAGAGACGGTGTATTGGAAGGTTTCTGACTAATAAGAAGGAGATATGTGCATGTCGTATTGGGGTTTACCAACACAGGCGCCTGTACCAATGCATCACGATTATCTCCCAACATTTATCCGACACACACCGTTTGAACCAGTCAGCTGTATCTGATACATTTAACCCAGTGGACCGACGCCAACAAGTGAATCGCTACACACGCTGAAACAGAATTAGGCAGAGGAAAGCCACACAAACAGAGAGTACTATCAAAGCAAAAATAATAAAAATAACAAAATAATTGGAAGTAGCAGTGTTAAAAGCTCACATGAAGAGAAGAGAGCCTGTAAATTCAAAACCAATAAAAACAAAGACAGTTGTGGTTTCGACAGGGAGCACCACATGGCAGTCACAGATTAGAGCTTTAATTAGGATGCTAATTAGCCTGGACCTACTGTGATCCATTTTGCCGACACTCAGAAATCATCAACAAACCCAGATTTCTGCGTACACCTTTCAGCAGCTCATGGCCACATTAAGACTTTGGCTTTCCTAATGATGTGGAGACAGCTGTAATTGCTTCTATTTAGTGTGTAATTGGCACCAGGTGGTTAAACATAAGAGTGGAGCGCGTGTAAGGCATGGTTGGGCCCAACCATAGTCCAAACTTTCCCCCAGGTCCATTTAGCTTTACACCTCCAACGATTAAATTAGACCAGGCCCTCAACTGGGAGGTTAGGTCATTAAAGTGCGAGGTGAACTCAAAGTCATAACCACAAACACACTTCATACACAGTTTGCCAGAAATTATTGACCTCTTTCAAAGTCTGGTTGCTTAAATTACAGAATTACGGACGGCTATATAATATGCAGCAAATGTTTTTGTTTTTTTCCTCAACTTAAAAACACAATAGTCCACACACCACACACATGCACAAACACAACACATGCACGAACACACACACACACACACGCACACACACGCAGTACACCCCCATATTGCATGGCTTCACTTTGACCCCTGATGTGATTGTGTGTATTGATGTGTTTCTGACAATAGCGGTCCAGTGGTGAGGAAAATCACAAGTCACCCAGGGGTTCTCATTTAACCATCATATTTGTATGTACTCCATGAATTAGGCTTCAGGGAAATGCAAAACCATGGTTTCAGTTTCAGTTTTTAATGTAAAACTGTGTCCTGCAAAAATACTATATGATGTTTTCAGTTAAGAAAACATGAAAATGAATACAATGTAATTCACCCTTTTCAGTGAACAGAATACCAGGTCAATAGGCCCCATGCAGAGAGCTATTTTAAATAATGCTTGCTTTTTAGACATGCATTCACCTAAAAATTTTGAACATTTTACTCAGACTCAAAAGAACTTTACGAGTGGTCCTATACTATGAGTCATTTGAATAAACCATGCTACTCCATCAAGCTCCAAACCCTTTGTTTGTTGACCACCGGGTGTGAAGAATTGTGTAATTTTAATATATGAACATCATGATGCATAATAATGGTGACATTATCCTGCTTGACTGTGGTATTTTACTGCTTTACTCTGCTACTGGAAACACAATATTATATTAAATGTATGTGTGTACGGATTAGCATGCCATTTATAATGTATTTATCCCGGGGAACTTTGTTGCAGTGCATGACACGCACACATTTAGGAGTCTTATTCAGCCTTTAATTAATGACGTAATAAAATACAGAATAAATATTAATATGATGGAATAAAAATGCCCTATCAAATATAAGTGCAAATATCTTAGTTTTGAGTTTGATTATGCTTAAGTCAGTGCAGTAAGTGAAATTCACTTGACAACATTTCTTAAATTAGGTGCAGATTTACTTAATTTAAATCACTAGATAAAAAAATGAACATGTCCAACTAGATTTTAAATCTAAAAACAAGATTATCACACTATTAGATATAGTTTATATTCTAGACGTAGACACTCAAAACACATGTAGTGCAAATTCTGTCTTTGTGACAATTTAATCTAAACAATTTAATCTATTTATGATTTATATTTACAAAGGTGTGTGTGAGGATATCTGTTCTGGTTAATTTATATACAATAAATCAATTTAGATTCTGCCAGCCACTCAAGGATTTCTGACCAATCAGGGCCTCTTTTAGTCGGGCAAAAATAACTTGCCTGTCAATCATATCAATACGCACATGCAGTTGAAACCAGTTCAAACCTATTTCAACCAGTTGCAATGGCAGACCAACAGGCTCCAGGGGCAGGTTGGTTGATTTGTATTTTTATTTTTTAGCTAGCTCATGTTAGCAGCTCTCAATCTGTAGCTTTAAGATATTATGGATTGGAGGTGTCAGCTGTCATTGTGGCTCTAATACACTAAAGCAGATATTTTCCTTCCTTGCATTAGAAGGTGTTTTAATTCTACTAATGATGGCATTAAAATGATATGCTGTCATTTTTGGACTTCCAAAGAAAATTACTTAATTCACACAAGTGAATGTTGCTCTATGTCAATTGTATTCATTAAACACTTAACATGAACAGATGTCATTCATGATTTTATGTACACCATTTAAAAGGTTTTTCTCGAGCTGAATCAAACTTGGCACTCGTGTTAGAAGTCATCTCTCAATAATAGCGCGAGACTATTAAGAAAACCCAAACCGAGAATGTTCTTGCGTGAGCCTCATGTCTTCAAAGCTTCAGGCACACTTTAAATCTGTCTGCGTGGCTTTGAAAAGATGATTATCAATTGTCATTGCCAAATGGCAGAGGCAAAGCGGTCTTACAGTATGCCTTTCTCTCATATTAGTCTGTTTCTTCAAGGTAGTACAGTTTTATGAAACCGCAGTGTATGAAAACAAATACGGCACTAACAACATTGTCTGCCAAAGCAAATATTTACTATTTCTTCAACTTTGACGTGTACGTTTCATAACTATATGTTACAGACAATATTAAAATATCTTTTGAAAAACAGTAAAAAAGTTTAACCGCACCCCAGCTCTGAGCCTGACTCCTGACTGCAGCATTAAAAACTTCTGTATAGACCAGAATAAATGCCCTTCAGAGAGCCCACCTGCCATACCTGATGCCACGATGATGCCTGGTGCTGACTCCCTGCTGTCAATGTTTCCAGATGTGTAGGGATTGGCTGAAACATGGAGGTGGAGGTGCAGCGAACAGTATGGCTGTAGAGATAGAAAGCGTGCTCATGAAAACAGGTCATCAAAAAGGCAAGACATCTACTGTATACGCTCCGTCTATCACATCTTAATCAAGGTCATCATCAGACCTTTACATGAAGTAGCCTCTATCAAGGGTTAGTCCTGTCACTAGATACAGTATGGCTGTAGAGATAGAAAGCGTGCTCATGAAAACAGGTCATCAAAAAGGCAAGACAGATGAGCTTGTCACTAGCTACCGTGATGTAATCACATACAGGTCTTCTAGACAAGTAATCCTAATTTTTAAATGTAAACTAAGGTTTTCAGAATTTAATCCAGATTAATTGCAATTATTCACACATATTATGTAAATAATTGCAAATAATACATTGCATATTTTTACCTGTTCAACATTTTAATATTTTAGATTAGTATAAAAATATATGCCAGCTTTATGCACATTTTTGTATTTATTTCATTTTTTATTTAAATACAAAAATGTCCTGTCATATTTCAACACCTACAAACAATTAGGTTAAATATTAAAAAGCTAATACAGCCCTAAAACCTCCCTTTATGAGTGCTGTGGTGTCTGATCAAATATCCAAATATCATCCCCAAATTATTTTAGCATCCACATCCCTTGTCTATTAAATGGGGTATATACTAATACATATAATAATCTGTTATATCTTGATGAAAAAGTAAAAAGCAGCTTCAGGTCATTTCGCGGCAGCTGTCATGTCAATGAAATGGCAAACTTTATGATACCTACAACACAACGGTATGGCGATAGAAGCAACTATATATCTTAGCTGCTTCAAGTTATGTTGTTTATCTTAAAACACTAAGATTACTAAGACATTTTATATTTCCCCTTGTAGGCTATGAAGCTACGAAGTGCAACTCCTGTATTTTGTTGTTCTAACTACAGTAGTCTAGTGTCTACACTGTAATACCAAAGCCCTAATTAGCAAATTCAAAGTCAAATAATGCTGGCTACAATTTATATGTACAACTGACCCAATCATAATTTTTAGCACAAACACTGTCTCCCCATTGGCTGGGCTCACCATTAATTTTGATTGGGATAACCTTTACCGACACAATTCTCATTACGATCCAGCAAAATGCCAGTAGTGCGCGCCATGTTGTGACAGGCTGTTTAGAGGTTTATTAAAACTCTGACATTTCCTGACAAATGACTGTTTAATATGGATGGAAGACAAGACACAGCATAGAATCACTAATTAGTTCATCAAAAAAGGGTGATTATACGCTGTGCGGTGCTTAAGACAATGTGCTAAAATATGCTACAGTATAGTCACCCAGCAAACATGAGAACTATGCCATTCTCCTTTGTGCAATCCTAGTTTAACTAGTTTGAATTCATGGCCTTGTCAGTAGAGGTTATTACATTCTGTGTGCTCTCATCATAGACTGGGGTGTCTTATTGTTAGCAAGAAATGTGCCTTTGAAAGAATAGACAGCTTTCCTTCTTTGCTATTCAATGAAGTCTCTCCAGACACTCAACAGTACAGAGACATGTTAGAGGAAGAAGGGAGAGAAAAAAATAAAAATAAGAATGGAGCGTACATATTGCTGTCTGACACCCGTTTCTTAAATGGGAGGTCAGCTTATTGGACTGAATCAAAGCAACTGACCTTTTAGCTCCGAAGCCTCAGAGCAGTCCGCTTTTGACGGGCGCTGCTCTTTTCTGAGCCGGGCCCTATTGGCTGCCGGGATCACTCAATGTCTGATAAGCCCGCTCTCTATGACAAGAGCACGTACTGTATCACGGAGCACGCGAACAACACACGATGCGGCCCCATTGCCTGTGAAGACGTGCATACCAGCACACAGTGGATGCTGCTGCCCCTCAGGTCGGAGATGGGGGCTTGCAGAAGCCTCCAGTCTCTGCCCCGGTTGTAAGTGATGTACGTCTTCACTTGGCCGTCTGTCTTCTTGTTGGCAAGGAACATCCCTTTTATGCCCGCCACCTATCGGAAATGACAAATAATAGTGCCTTCCTCGATAAATTAGGACCACAGGTTCACAGGATATTAGTTATATATGAAGCATTTCCATATCTGTGCTGTGCTGCTGCTAAAGTCTCAGACACACACACACGCGCGCTCATACACACAAGCTATCAGGATACAACTCACCTGCACGCACGCACGCACACGATCACACACAAGCTATCGGGATTCAAATCACCTGCACGCACGCACGCACGCGCTCACACACAAGCTAGCGAGATGCAACTCACCTGCCCTATAGCGACACAGAGACAAATCCTTACATGCTTACCACTCCTGTATTCCCAGCAGCTCAATAGCGCTACATTCACTGAGTGGAAAATGATTATCTGGGGACTTGCAGGTAATCAATGGGTGTCTTAAATGAATCTGACTCGCTGCTGGACACCCCTGAGAAATAGCTTAGGGATGCTGAATTAGGGTTGATGACAGCCAGCAAAACTCAGTCCCTCTCCAGTAATTGACAGATGCTTCAATCTCACCTAGAGCAGGGATTTAGCATATGCTGCGTTTCAGGTGGCGACCCCAATCAACGCAATGGATTTGATTCTATTGCGGGGCCAAGTGAAGGGATTTCATTGTGCGGTATCATCCCCAGCTTAATTATTTGATATAGATGTAGTTTCAACATTCCCTTCAAGCAAGGCACACACAAATGCACACGCACGAGCACGCACATGCACACACACACACACACACACACACCAGATGTCGAAATTAATGACGCTTTGTTGGTTGTGTTCTGCACATTTGAATCTTGCAATCAGGGTTACTTCTTGCAGATTTCAGCCCTTCAGTGCATTGCCAGTGACTCGCTACATGCTGTAAGGTTGTCAACAGTTTCAACATAATTCCTCGACAAATCTATTAGCTATTTACCTTCCTTCTGTAAGAACAGCGGGTGTCAGGGGAGAGGTGTTACTGTAGATGCACTGATGAGATCAACAATCCACCCACTATATTAGACATGTACAGTATCTATCATAGACTGTATGAATAAATGGACAACCCCTCTGTGACGTCACCATAGACTGTATATATAAATGAACAGACCCTCTCTGACGTCACCATAGACTGTGTATACTGTGTTGGAATTGGGTGGTGTTTCCCCCGGGCCATCGCTCTGACCGAGCTGTGAAAGCTGGTTATGGGAGGGCGGTTGTCTGCCTACTGTGTAATTAAAATAATTTAAAAACACAAAAATAAAAAGAATAAATAGTAAGTTTATAGCTGCTCAACCATGAATGACAGGTGTTATATTTATAATTGTACAATTGTCCGATCGCCATCTTTGCAATACCTCACTCCGCCTGCAACGCCCCTCTATTTATTATAATGATATAAATGTATGGCTAATATATTTTTAACTGATGAGAGAAAAATATTCACCCCTGTACAGCTGTCATGAACGGGGAGACTAGCTATAGAGATAAACAATATTATTTTTTGCTGTGATGTCGGACATTTTAACATTGGAGCCTATGACTCTCTTTTGCAGCCAGCCTCAAGTGGCCATTTGAAAAACTGCAGGGTTTGGCACTTCCACTTTTTCTTCCGTTATTAATGTTTTAGTACCGGAGGTTCCTGCTTGGTGTCTATTTTTGCAATACATAACACAACAGGAGGAACGTGTAATTGTCTGGGTGGTAGTTAACCAGCTGAGAAGTTCTGGGTTCAATCCATTGTATGGGTACTTGAATTCATTATTAATTCACTAGTTTTAATTAACAAGCTAACCTTTAACAAGATGCATTACATACATTTGCATGTATAGCCACAGTCTTATACGTGCAGCCTGTTGGTAGAATGAAATATCCAGATTACCTTTTACTTTTCATCGCCTCAATGTCACTGAGCTGCCATCTTGCAAAACCTCAGTTTATAACTAGTTTAAGTCATGATGTACTGATAGCCTAAACTTTGATCTGGCATTTACATGAGGGAAATCGCTTGTAGACTGTAATAACACATTGGTGCATACTGTGATATGAATGTTACCCACTCCAAAACTCTGATTGCACCCAAATCAAAGTTGTGCAGAACCAGCCCTGACACACACACATGCGCACACACACAAACACACACACACACACAAACACACATGTGCAAGCTAACACACAGATTAGAAGTGACACAATACATCTGTCCCAGACCAGCCCTTACTAAATGAAGGTGCATTTGTTGGACTAATATCTGCAGTTATTCATCATCAAAGAAAATAATAATAGCAGATCCCCCAAAATCTATATCCTTGGCACAGTCCCCCTGTTGCCTCTGTTGATGTCAGCACTTTGAAGCTGCTTCGTATTCAGCCAGTGCAGCTTGAGAACAACTGTCGACCCACGGCAGCAGGGTTAGCTTACAAAATAACAAAAGGGCTGCTTTTCATCCTCTCTACCTCCCAGCTCCAAGATATTGATCTGTGGTTATAATAAGCTCGCGCACTGGCCAGTTGCCAGAAAGGCCTTTACTTGATGTTATTATCAGAGAAATTTGCCAAAAATTAAAAAAGTGGTGCACTATACACTGCCACCCAAATGCATACAGTACAGTATATGCATATAAGATGTGGTGGTAAAGTATAGCAAATATAAAACATACAGTTGTTTAGTGTATAATCAGCACAATATCACGTCACATAATGGGGTGTAAAATATGAATGAAAGGGGCCATGCTCATGTATGAAAACACACGAATGTATATATGTTCACAGGTACAGTATGCTTTTCTAGGAGTTGTTTCAGAATAACCAGCAGAAGACATTGGCCGTCCGGTACAGTGTACACATTGCCTGGACATGTCTGTTTACCTCCATGTATGAGTAGGTGACTTTTTAAATGTAATCCGTTACAGATACTAGCTACCAGACTACAATTATAATCAGTAACAAAATGTTTTGATTACCAAATTTTTATAACATAGCAACATTGCTTTCTGTTATTTTTGGATTACATAACTAAACAATTGTTGTTTGAAACACCATCCTAAACTATTTACTGCATTGGCGCACCATATCTTTGTATTTCTGTGGCTTAATGTTGTGGCTTAATGTTGCTCAGGGGGCAAAGTAGGACCAATATTTTTTTCAGTTAATGCCTGACGTTAAGAAAAGGCTGTTAAGAAAAACATTGTTTTATGTGTTTCTCTTCTGCAAACATCTCTTTTATATCTGAAAGTAGTCCTAAAAGAAATCATCAAATAAAAGAATAATGATTACAATATTTTAGTTGGTAATGTAATGAATTACAGTTAGTTGTTTTTTTGTAATCAGTTACATATAACTGATTTACATGTCAGTTACATGAAAAAGTTACAGTGTAAAGCACATTGAACTGCAATTCTGTATGAAAAGTGCTATATAAATAAATATTATTATTATTATTATTATTATATTAATATTATTATTATGTAACTGATTACTATATTCAGTTACATCCGTTTAGTTAGCTTTTTTTTATTGTTTTTTTATGGATATACAAACACAATATGCTAAAAAGAAAAAAAAAACGATTAAATGTAACTGATTAAACAGTTACATGTATGTAATCAGTTACATGTAATCAATTTCTTCCCAGCCCTGTTTACCTCGTACAGATCCACCATGACGTTGCCCTCCAGACCCATGCTGCTAACCACGTTCTCCAGGGCCAGGGTGTAGTAGACCCCCGTGGTCTCCGACACATACAGGTTGTAAGTCTCATTCTGGTTCCACTCCTGCACTGCGGCCACCACGCGGTTCTCATCCGTGCTGATCACATGGAGGTTCTGAGCGGACCAACGGGGATGCCAGAGGCATGACAGTAAAGGAAGAACATTAGCAAATATATTCTGAATGTTAACAAAGATGGAGCACTGAAATGCATTTCACTACAAGCAAAAATTGAACGCTTCCGACAAAGATATTGAAATAAAAACACGATGAAGCACTGAAATGCATTTCACTGCAAGCGAAAATGGAACGCTTCCGACAAAGTTATTGAAATAAAAACACGATTGAGCACTGAAATGCATTTCAATCGGAAGCGCTTCAGGGCCCCGTTTCTCTATAGCGACGCACCTAATGCCGGGTATCCACTACACGACTTTTTTGTCTCTCACAATTGTTACCATGTCAGATTAGGCGAACATTATGCGATAAATTCTTGATGTGTCGTGACAGGGAGACTGGCAACACTACACGTATGACACCGACCGATCACAGTATGCTGTCATTCACGACCTGGCGAGAGATCATGTGATGATCTTTGGTGATGCTGGGGATTATATGCTCAGAGAAAAAAAAAGAAAGGAAAACGTCTAAGCAGCTTTGGTTTGAACCTCTCCAACTGGCAATTGTTAAAAAAAACAAGGCCACGCACTGGTCCGACCACGTTATAAATATCTACTGAATCATTGCGTGCAAGTGGGGATTCTCCGATCTTTACTCTCTCAAGCACACACACACACACACACACACACAACCACACACACACAAAGGCACAGCTCTAAAGCAGTGGTGCATTCATGCCATGGCTGTCAATAGACTAATCTGCAGCGGTACCAAACTATAAAGTTGGTAAACGTTTAGCATACGCATTCATCCTATTTATTGGTTAACGTAAAGGAATATGTCGGAGCACCTCGTAGGGGATGACAAACTAGGCGAGAAAATTAAAAAAAATTCTAACATGCTAGTCTTTTCGTCGGGACGTCGTGAGGCGTCTCAGACGTCTCGTAGCCTATCTTAGAATATGTCACACTACACGGAGTAACGACGCCTGTCGTCGCTTCAGACGAGCCACGTTCTGTCCCGACGCTGAAAATGTGTAGGTCACGACCAGATCGGGTCAAAATCGGCCTGAAATTGTGTAGTGGATACCCGGCATACGATGGCTTAACGTTGCAGTTGCCTTAAGAGTCTGTTAGCTACGACAGATGTACGTACGCCTGTTCCCCGAAGCAGCACGCACTGTAACGTTGCTCGTTACAGTAATAAAGAGCATCTTTACCGACGCATTACGGGAGCTCTCCAAGGTAGGCAGTTATTAAATTAATTTGGAGAATGTAAATATTGTATATGTTGATTAGGTGTAGTTCACTCAACAAGATTGATAGCATAACTAAATGTATATATACATTATACTAGCCTACAGGTGGAAACAAAATGTGTAAGACTCCAAAACTACTTTTTGTCATGTAGCCTACCGTATAGGTCTTTATGCCATTTAAAGTAAGAAAGTATTTAAAATATATCCAAAAATTTTTGCGGTTTGTGTTTGTGTTACACATATTTTGACTAATATGCATATACATATTCTTCTAATCCAACCAAAAATAAAAGGCACAAAAATGGCAAATACTGGCAAGAACTTACTATACTATACTATACTTAAAAATACAAATTATACTGATAACATATACATATACAATAAAAATATATAGTGACGTCGTTTAGTAATGGTGCCAATTTCACAATTATGTCGTTATAATATTTGCTGTTCACCTGTACACTAAAAAGTAATACAGCCAACAGTAAAGTGAAAATACTAATGTAATACTTAAATTCAGCACAAATCAAACAGAAATTAGGGCATTCTTGGGATGGGGTAGGGCTAGAGCACTCACTACAAACCTTTTGAGAGAGCGCGAGATGTGCTACAATGTCTAATTTGCTCAGTAACATTCAGCAGGTTGAAAAGAAAACGGCTTCAACATTTTCTCATAAAGACCATTACTGTTTTACACATTATTGGCCATCTCATTGTCCCAGCGCCTCATCACAGCTGCCTAATAATAACTAGTGATTACAGCTCATGCCTGCTCTGTCAATTACGTTTTGCATGTTTAACATGCATTCTTAAAAATAAGTTCATGCAGATGTCCATTTGCCGTGGGGTAAAGAAATTGTCAGCATTTATTTGAGTCTTAATTTGCTGTTGATTTTAGTCTGTTGAGAAAAGTGCTGTTTTCCAAAAACAGCTATGGTCCTCTTACGATGGGCTAACGAGTGGTCCAGAGCCATCGTTATTTACGAAAAATTTAACGTGGCGCATAAACAACAATGCTTTCGGTAAACGAGCCAATAAAATAATGTGGCACTTAAGTGAATTTTGAGACCATCGTAGCACCTCGGGAAACAAGGCCCTGCATTGTATCCTGGAATAATCGTATTCTACAAACATAGACATTGTGTAATGCTATCTGTTATTGTTGTTTAAGGAGTTGTTTTTTTGAGTGAGAACATAATCATTGAATGATAACCTTCGCTAGTGTAAGAAAAGGTTGATTTGCAACATGTATGGTGTTATGGTTATTTGATTGCCTTTTGAAATTAACTGCTATGCCAAGCTGAATGTTAGGAAAACTGCAGAGTTTTTAAAACATTACCAAGGTATTGAGAAGTGGGTCATAGCAAATGGAAAAAAAATGTAAACAATGGATGTATGTTTTCTTTTATCCAAATGATCAAATTATTAATAACCTCTTATGCCAAAGTATGCACAGACATGCTCCCAGAGTAGCTCTGTTTTATTAATTAAACCTATTCCCTAAAGAATTAAATAAATATGCCTAAACTTTTGACTAATTTGCTTATAATATCTGACATTTATACATTCTATGATTCCCTCCTCACAATCAAGAGACGTGAATGCATATGCCACATCAGGAGACCTGCAAGGTTACCAATTTTGCATCCCCGCTGGGCTAAATCATATTCAATCATCACAACCTCTACACATTTCTAACAAAGTGGATAATGCACTTATTAAAACAATATCACACTTTTCTGGGCAGAATGTATCCAGAGGATGACATGCTGTTTAGTTGGGAGTTTCATCTACCACTGACTGTGCCAATAACACCTTGGAATGAGTTGAGAGCAATGGGAACGCCCAGGGCTTGATTGAATAAAACATGTTTAATTGTCAACAGGGATGTGACAAGAGAAGCCATGTGCGCATAGCGCTGCATAGAATAACAATGCAGGCGACTCTCAGAGTTCCCTTTGGCGTCGATTCTCTCATAAATAACAAAGGGGCCGTCACCATTGGCCAGCTGTGCTGCAAATTGTGCCAGAGTGCCGACGAACCTGGAGGATTATCGGTGCCTTTGAATGCGGCACCTGCCACAAAACGTCAGAAATGCACCTGTACTGTCCGAATGTATGGACTAATCCCACAGGAATAAAACAGAAACAACAAAATTTACAGTAACAGAACAGTCCGATCTCATTTTGCATTGTGATCCTGTAGCAATCTTGTTTTGTTTTGTTTCATGGTGGTTAAATTGTTATGTAAAATATGGGCTACCTCCTCCAAATGTTACTAGGATATGTGGTGGGTTGGACAAGTTAAATGAGAGGGGGTATTATTGAGCATAGTTCTGTCTAATGCGAATTTAGATTTTATCCATTTAATAATTTGTTGGCTTTAATGTTTGTGTGCATTTTTGTGTGTACACAAGCAATGTTGAATGTTTGTGTGTATTTATTAGTTATTATGTTTTACTTCATTTTCTTTCTTTATTGTGTACATTTTTTCTCTCTTATTATAAAATCAAATGGAGAACTGTTTTAATTCTTTACTGATTTACTCCAATAAAATAAATAAATAAGTAAATAATGAATTACCTTGGGTAAGGTGTATTTTGGCAGCTTCATGGGTGTAAAGACATCTCTTTTAGATGACACATAGTATATTGTCCGGCCACTGGTTGAAACCTGAGGGTGACAAAACCATGTACAGTTATACAAACGCCTGAGACTCGAGTTGGAGCAAGTTGGAGCGACAACACACAAAGATCTTTCACACAATGGGGGACAGGTACACCAGCACTAATAGCACTGTTTAGACAATGGCCTTGGAGGTTCCCATTAAAAGCATCACACACATTATATCACTTACACACAAACACACGCACACACAAATGGTCAATTACCCACCTGGACAAACACATACTCATCTTGCACCACTAGAGAATTGGGGTCAATGTAGCCGGGGAATGGTTTGCCCTTGTTGGCGTCTGTGCAGTTCTGCAGCTTGCAGGTAACATACAGTGCCTCTGTTCCCATGCACGCACACACACATGCACACACACGCACGCACGCACACACACACACACGCACACGTCAAGCCATGGCATCACTGATAGCATTAGCCAATAAAGAAGGACGGCCTTCATCTTGAAACAGCCTCTATCGGCTTCTTACATTACGGGTGTCAATAAAGTGGCAGTGGTACGGGATGGGAGAGGGGAGGGGGGGGACCGTGGGCGGGAGTGGGCGGCCGGGAAGGCCAATTGCTTTCCTTGCTTTCAATCACATCGGTGGGAAGCCTGTCGTCATCTGTTAGCCTGTGCCAGCCGTGTCTCCAGCCTCCACACACACATGATCAATAGTGAAAGGCTCAGACAGGGTCCTGCTGCCCATGTCCAGCCAGCCTCACTTCAGTCAGTATGGTTATGTGTGGTTGTGCGTGGTTGCGTGTGTGTTTGTGTGTGTTCGTGTGTGTTTGTGTGTGTTCGTGTGTGCGTGTGTGTGTGCGTGTGTGTCTGTGTATGCGTGTGTGTGCCTGTGTGCGTGCGTGTGTGTGCCTGTGTGCATGCGCGTGCGTGGTTGCGTGTGTTTTTGTGCGCGTGTGTGAATGGGTGTGTGAATGTGTGTGTGAATGTGTGCGTGAATGTGAAGGCATTTCTTTCATTGCCGTGGCATGGTGTGTTATACTAGTGTGAGTAATAGGCCAGGCATCCGTCTCAAACGTGAGGCAGTAGCCTCGTCTTAAACGTGACCATTTAAAGACAAAGGCTGCCGATATGAGCAGTGCTTATCAGTAAGCTTTACATCACTGTAGTCTGACAATACTGTCATTTGCCAGACATTCAATGTGACGTATTTGTTTTCAAAGTGCTAATTTTGCGTCACATATCATCAAAGCACTTATTTAATACATGTTTTATGTGCTATAAAACACCATTATAAAGTGCGCTCAGTGTCAGCTGGTTAACATACAGTATAGCACTACTACTAATGCAACTACCTATTAACACGAATGGAAGCATTTGCCAGCTAGCCATTAGCCCAGGCTAACAATACGTAGCTGTAATTTACAGGTATAAGGTTTATTTATATTTTATTACATTTTCACTTCACATGTATAATATTTGATGAAGCTCCAAAAGACATCTCATATGTATTTTGTTTAAATAAAACATGTTTCTAAAGCATTTATTACCTAAGCAATGTTAGTATAGTTAAAATCAGGTTTTGCAAACGTCCTGGATGTGCTCCGGCCATGTCATGTGACAAAGATAACTAGGACCCCTCTCCTCCACTCAGCAAAGTTTATGTGCGTGACTGGAATTGCTACTACACGTAAGATGGATGCTTGGTTTACTGGTCTCAGTGCCTTCAAGCTGTTTGTGTGCGTGTGCGCGCGTGCATGCATGCATATGTGTGTGTGTGTGTGTGTGTGTTAGCTAACCTTTTCCATGTGCCTATACTTCCTCTTCAACAAGGCAGCCAGGATGTGGCATACTGTATATCACTCTATTCAGACTGAGCATCCTATGCTATTGAGATAGATTTATTTTTTTAATCAGTCCGGTTCCATTCAGTATTTTAATATCGGCTAAGATTAGGTTTACATTTTTCTCAACATCATAGTCTAAGAAATACCTATTACATACATATATAAGTACAACAAACAAAACTCAGTACAGCCCTAGTTTGTAAGTTACCTCTGAAGAAATGTAAACTGTATTTAGCATTCATTTATCATTATACTGTTTGCAACATGTGATTTATGTTTGAACAGGTCTTTTTTTAATTAAAAAAAAAGTATAAAAAATGTTTTTTGTGAAGGACACAACAGTGTTTCAAGTAAAGATATGAAATCAATGGGTGTAGTGGTGTTTATTGTCTCAAGGGAATGAAGAAGTTTCCCTGCATAAGCGCCAGCAATCCAAGTCAAAATACTTTTAAAGGGTTTTTAAAATATGCATTACCTTTCTCTCCATTGTCATTGTATGTCCCTGTGCTCGGGCATTCCCCCTATCCCTTTATATTACCCTTTAGCAAAATCACCCCGAAAGCTCCCAATTCCACTCCACTTTACACAAGGTTCAGCATACAGTACAAAGACACCAGAAAATGGAGCAGGGAGCTCAGCGATCAATTACTCACGCCCTTCAGAGATGCTGGTTTCCAGGTGAATTAAGCCTGCTTCTTTGTCCAAACCCATTTTCGACCTACGAGGGAGACAAATGTGTTTCATGGACGTTACCATCGGTCTTCAGGCTCAGGGGTAAATGAGTGGACTTATGCCCACCTACTCCAGCTAACGCCTGATCTGGAGAATCACTAGCTGCAATATCGCAGGAATTCATAAGTATACACAAGCTCTGTGACTATTGTAAATAGTATTTTCAGCGTATAAAAAGACAGATGTTTATTTTTAATTTTTTCGTTATTACAGATTACAGTTTTAAAGACTTGAGGTTCAGCGTGTGATTTAAGTGTTCAGACAAAACTAATAAATGTCTCATTTCTCACGGTGAGACTGAGGAAGACGTTTCATGACATCATTAGCGAAGGAAAGCCGCTGATTCGCTTTTTACAGCAACGATGCCCGCAGACGGAATCGCATATAATCATCTCAGCATTAAATATGTATTAAAAAAGCTGGAGGATCAGAGGAGAAGCAGAGGGAAGGAGAAGGAGTGAGGAAGGAGTGTACAGGAACGGTAGGGGGGTGGGGGTTTGCATTGAAAGACCACCCGTGCTGCTAAATCTAACGTATGGCTTTTCACATGAAAATCATCTATAAAAGATCTATAAAACAGCCTTCTTATTTCCACCTTCCACAAGAGATGCACTTTCATGGAGAGATGCATTTTGCATAATCCATCGTCAGGTCCCAAAGAACAATATATGAGAATCATATAAGAACTCTTTGAATTAGTGGAACTGTGGTTCATTTAAAATGCTGATGTATAAGTCCACTGTGCTTTCACAGTGTTGTAGTGGCATCCTTTGTGGAAACTAAATTATATTTAGAATATATATTTTCTAAAATGATTTTAGCATGCTGTAACTCAATGCATCCGTATTTGAAGGTCTTAGAAGTGATCTGAGCCAGAAACATGAAGCGAAAAATAGGACTAATCAGTGATAGTGACATTCTTCACTTCGGACCACACTACCCGATCTCATAATCATCATTTAATACAAGAATCTTCTTTATAGTGGCTTTAATGCTGGTTGATTCAACTTGTGACTCTATAGCAAACAAAGCATTGATTTGGACAGCTATGCATTCTCTTGGGATGCACTGTTGATGTTGGAACAATTGGAAAGAAATCAGACTTAGTCATGAGATGGAGCTGTTTCCTAGCAAGGAAAGAAAATACTACCAAACATTGGCAGCTCCAAATGTTTTTGTGAAGATTGGTGGTGTTGTGCAAATATTTCATGCCTGTAATTGTGAACAAACTGATTAGCCGCCTAAAGATAGATTTAGAATACATACTACCCTTTACGTTTTTGAAGCATTGTTGCCCAGCACACGGAACTCGACACTTTGACAGAGCATTGCTCAGGTTGCTTACAAGTCGTGACTTAGCTGCAAATCAGTTCAACGTCTTTTTTTTGTGACTGGTGGCCAAAATATACATAGAACACACATATCCTATGCACCCTCATTACCAAGAGTACAACCTCACACCACCCAGTATAGGTCCAAAAATAGATGTCTTGCAGCTTGCAGCCCGCAAGGCTCTCTTCACTCCTGCATGCCTAGCTTGTTACTCTTTTGACAGTTTCTCTGCTTTTTGTTGGTGGAGAACTTTTTCATCGCGTGATACTTATAGAGGCCAGCCATGCTAAAAGTTATTGAAGTAGTCAGACTCAGAGTCAGCCGTTGAGTTGAAAATCAGGGACCATGATATAATGATAGGGATCATTATAATTTAAACAGTGTCTATGCAACCAAGTTTAGATTAATTTCCCACTCGGTTGTAATTCATGCCCCACGGGCAATCTACTTATTCTTTCTAGATATTTGCATTTATGCACAGTATACAGTAAAATGCTGAACTGAAAACAATAGGAGTGATGGCCACAAAACTGATGTGCGATGTGCGATCCTAGCTAAATGTATTTGACTGCCGCAAACAAAAAGAATCAGACACGTCAGGTACATGAATAATTTAAAAACATGAAAAGCAGTTATCCTCTCTTCAGTATGTGGGGAGGCAGAGCTTTTTACATAGACTTCCATTTCAAATACCATTCTTTTGACAGCACATTGATTTCTTGGCCCAAGACCTTGGGTTGGCACCTTAAGATCTTGCATATTTACTGTTGAATCTACTGCATTATTGTAGAAAACACATTACATATTGTGAAAGTGTGACAGAATACACATTTTTACTATAAATGTATACTATTTATACATTTATACTGCCTTTGAAGTTGTTTTATTTAATGCAAAACAAATTCTTTCTCCAGGCCAATTCAACAAAGCTGACATACATCTAAAATAGATAGACTCACCCACAAGAGAAAGAACGCAAATTAATAATGAATGTTTGTTAAACACTTTACTCAATTCAACAGATTGTTTTTTTCATTCTAGAATGAAAATATATTTTTTAAATGTATTTGATATATTATAAAAGATGAGAAAATTTGATATTATTCAAACCTGAATATCAATGCATGTCTTCATATTCAGGTAAGGCATTAGAGAGTGCAGGGTTTATCAAAAGTTAAATCTTAACTTATACAGCATGTTCTACATTATGCTTACCAGTAGAACCGGTTCGGGGCCACTCTTTCATGCACAAGTTGCCATCTTCTCCCAAACTCCACTGAGCTATACAGCTGTAGGAAATAGCAAAGCATTTACTCACATAGGATACTTTTTTCTAGAACCCACATTACAGTAACAGGAAAAAACATGGGAATACGTATCATTAATGACACGTTTTCCAACCTAGCTATATACCTTTAACCACAGAAACACAGAAAACACCTCTCGCGCACATAGATCCAACAAAATGCACCAAGCCAAACACAAAAAGTGGAAAAATAGACGCTGGCCATGTGAATGTCGTCACACCGGAGACATGCTTCTTGCTTTAATCAGCTTGTGGTTAAAGTCAAGCCACCGGTGGCCTCAAAAGAACCATGGTTCACACGTCTCCAAAATCACTAGGCTACGGAGATTCCCAACACTCCGTGGTACACAGGAATGCTAAGTGCCAGGGAAGACAAGGGGTTTGTGTGTGTGTGTGTGTGTGTGTGTGCGTGTGTGCATGCTTGTGTGTAATATCTGGATCTATTGTGCAAACTGTTACATAAATAACTTTATTAAAAAGTTTGAAAGATTTTTTTATTTTTTATTATATAGTTTTATAGTTCAATTAATTAATTTTAACTGAAATATTACACACTATAATATACCCTGAAATAAATAAAAAAATTAAGATTATGCCTTACAATGGGGTAAACAACACAATTCTAATTTATTTTTTAACTAGAGCTCAAGTTATTATCCTTTTCCAAAGACAAAAGCAAATGGTTTCTGGTTTGTTTTCAAAGTTTGAATTTCTATAAACTACATTCAACCAATAGAAAGATTTATGTTTGTTTGCACTACAGATTACAGCTGGAATTTAATTAGACTCAAAAACTGTTTTCAATGTTATGGTTTAGCGTTTTTCCATTCGAGGTATGAGCGCCCATGTGTAATGTTTAAACAATCATTTATTAGTGGATAACTAAATTCTGAGTTTGTTTGTTTATATTCATTTACTTTGTAATTGCAATTATTTACTCTATCCCAGAGGGTGAAGTAGAGGCCTCCATTTTAACCAGATTCAAAAGTCTCACTGGGCAAATTTTACCTCATCATCTATCCTGGTCTTCACCTCCAGTAGTTTAACATTTAACAAGTTTAATCCAATATGTACCCATATTTGAATAGTGTTATCGATTTATCGGACATTATGGAATTTCAATTAACATATTTAAATATGTATGTGCATATGTACAGTTTGCTTTTTTTCATAAAAGATGTGGCCAACTTTCAAAGGCTCAAGGACAGAGAATAAAGCTTAATTCAGTAGATCACTAATCACTGATCACCACATTGCATGTTTCGTTGTTCAGCAGCTCTAAAAACAAATATGCTCTCTGCATATTTGTTTCAATGCAGGATTATACTGTATATTAAATATAATGCAGGATTATACTGTATATTAAGTATAATACAGAATTATACTGGATATTAAGTATAATACAGGATTATACTGTATATTAAATATAATGCAGGATTATACTGTATATTAAATATAATGCAGGATTATACTGGATATTAAGTATAATGCAGGATTATACTGTATATTAAATATAATGCAGGATTATACTGGATATTAAATATAATGCAGGATTATACTGTATATTAAATATAATGCAGGATTATACTGATATTAAGTATAATGCAGGAAATTGAAAATGACTGAAAGTTTACTGTAAAATAAGTATACTAGAGTAATTGGTGGTGGAGTGATTGGTTATGGTGTACTGTATTATGTGAGTGTCAAGTGATGTAAAGAGGAATGCACACAATGTGGTCTGTCTCACGACGCTTGGGTTGCTTTGGGTTCAGAACCACATTACAGTCATTCTTTTGTGTGTGTGTCTGTGTGTGTGTGTGTGCGTGCGTGCGCGGGCATGTGTGTAGGTGTGCGTGTGAGTGTGTGAATCTGAAAATGTGTCAGCGACAGCAAAATGATGCTATAATGTGCACACACACGCACACACACACACACACACAGTGTGGAATGCTGCCATTATCCATCAGAGCTGAAGCATTAGGCCCAAATGGTTCTTTGCTGTGAAAAAATATATATTTTATTAATGCAAATAGTGATAAAACAGCTAAGAATCACACCTCTGAAGCCAACTGGAATACACAGTGTTCATTCTACATTGCCACATTTCCCTCACTAGTTCACAAACAACTCTACAGACACCCTGGTTATGGTATGTGACAAACACTTTAACTCATTCTCTGCCACTGTAAATAAGATGCTACATACCACTCCTCTCGAGGAACAGCTGCGTGTGCAAAATGTACACAATCAAAACATGTCATGTGGCCAAATGGTGTTTTAGTGTGGGTGTGACATTATTTTTGGGGGCAAGGCAGTGTTGTGGTCTGGATGTCAACAATAGTGTCTACATAGTAATATATAATGGTGACTGCTAATAAATGGATGAAAACATGTAATAAACGTCCTCAATTAGTAGCAGATAAAAGCAAAGCATGTAAAAGTCTACTGCAATACAGAAACGGACAGCAAACGTGAATTAATGATGATTAGGAAAAGTTGTGCATTGATCTAACACGCTCGGCGGCTGTCCTTAACACTCACTCTGAATGGTGTCAATGTTTTCACTCGTGACCCCCAAGGTAACAGTGCCAGACCCCCGCTATTCCCAGATGTGGTAGAAGCATAACAATAGTATTTTGGTAGTATTTTAGGCTGCAGAATACATAACAATGTATGTTTAAACTACTAACAATTCTGTTAATAATATGCAATTTGTACTCATTATGAAAAGCTATTTAACTTCTAAAATTCATCTCTTGAACCAGTCCGCTAGTGATGCGCATGGTATTTTACAACCCACACCCACCCGACCCACAAAAATATGTGTTCATCAATAACCCGAACCCGACCCGCAAAACGCCAACTTGAACCTGTATAGCAATGGCGACATAGAGATAATGATTTCTAATTTAACGCATGTTTCATGGGACATACACTGCTGTAGACAACAGCAGAGCCACAAAAGTCCTTATGCCTAATGTCTCTGGAGTCACGGCAGACTACAGCAAAGTGAGTGAGCAGTAGCCTTACTAGGCCTATTTAATTGTTTTGTTCACCTGTTAGCAATAGGCTACGCTAGAATAAAACATGATTGCATAGCCTATAGGCAGTAGCGCGTCTGCGTATATGCTACTAAATAAACAACGTTTACGTAGGCCTAACCAACTTTATAGTTGGGTATGGCTAATGCAGATTAGTCTAATGACTGCACCGCCGCTTCAGTGCATGGTCTGAGCCATAGTGCGTGTGTGTGTGTTTGAGAGAGGATCGGAGAATTCCCGCTCGCACGCAATGTTTCAATAGATATTTATTACTTGGTTGGAACGCTGCTTAGTGGCATTTTGACCCGCTCTACCCTCACCCGCAATATTTTCTGATAAACAAATCCAAACAAGCCCGACCTGTGGGTCAACCCGCGGAACCCGCGGGATACGGGTTGGCCCGCGCATCTCTACCGCCCGCTGTGTCTCGCGATCCCCCGGGGTAGGGGGGTCCCATACCCATCTTTGAGATCCACCGCTCTAGGCAACCCCCTGGTCCGCTCCCTCACCTTGTGGTCATGGCTGTAGGCCAGGATCCAATCCTCCTGCTCCGGGTGGAAGAGCAGGCTCAGGATGTAGAAGCTGAGCCGGTACTTCTGATAGGTGGCCCCCTCGTCAGAGCTGATCAGGAGGCTGCTCTCCACCTCCGGGTCGATGAGCAGCATGATCTGCAACCCAGCAGGAGCAGGTTAGGTTAGGACTGCTGTACGTGGACAGACGGAGGAAGGACAGACACACAGACGCGCACACACACACACAAACAGGCCGACAACGACGACGACAGATGGATTGTTCACTGTGAAGCCAAGCAGACCCGTGGCCAATCTCCAAGCTGCCAGTCCTGGCCACAACCGCTGAGTGTGTGGTGGCAGCCCAGCTCTAGTAGCATATGCAGACCCACTGTCCATGTAGCATATAGCAGAAACATCTGTGGTAAGAGCGCCACCCAACTGGGCTCTCTGCCAGCGAAACACACCCAGTTGCCGTACACATACGCGGTGCCCTTGTCTCTGTCCGTCCAACCCTTCACCATCCCTAGCTTGGCTTTCAATTGCGACACGCAACGTTATGTTCGCGTCCTGCCCTCGTGTGTTGTTTCGCTGTCACAACACCCTCGAGATGGACAGTGGGAAGACGCTGATGTGCTCTAGGAGGCTCCTCTATCACTGCTGCTGACTGCCGCTGCCAAAAGTCAGGAGCTGGGAACTTTTAATGAAGTAAATGCTATTTCACTTTCAACTCCAAATCCAAACATCAACCGGGCAGCTTCGGGAACATTGTATGGCTCTGTCCTTTTCACAGACTCACATGCATAACCTTATGCCGGGTTCAGACTACACGACTTTAAAAGTCGTTAGATGGATGTGCAGCACACACTACACAACTGTCTCACTTATAATCGGGTGTCGTGACGTTGTTTGATTGTGATTCACACTACGTGACTGATCAGCGACAGGGGGTCAACACACTACTAAGATGTTTCACCCGACCAAGTCGAACTGGATCTTAGAGATTGTTTCACGAGCATATATAGGCACAGGCATATCTCACAAACAAGATGTAATATAGGCATATCCCTCCATAGTGGCGTCCGCACCTCGTTAACATGGCTACATATCTCAACATATGATTTAAATCACAATATTTCCCATGTGGATAGAATTTATTAAAGTAATTTGAATCAAATATGAAGCGTTATCGACAAGGGATACGTGTTTCAGAGAGACTTTTATTCCAGTATATTTGCTGTTTCTTCAAGCAGTTCAAATGATTACAAAGGCTTTTACTCCTCCCCCTTGTTTTCATCTTGTCCTTGTATTGCGCTCTCATTGGCTGTAGGTCGTTAACAGGCATAACACCGTTCATACTACAGGATTCTGACTGATATTTAACCTGTTAAATATCCAGTCGGGCCTTGCGACGCATCGCTGACATGTTGCAGACACTCTCAGCTCGCGCTGTACGCAATTCACACTACACGATCGTCGATCACGGGAGCGAGCTGTGATTTCCCTCCGATTTGGAGCTTTTGTCTGCGAGCTCAAAAAACTCGTCGGTGAGCTGAAACTGAAATTAAAGATTATTAATTATAGATTATCTATCTATCTATCTATCTATCTATCTATCTATCTATCTAGTGTATGCAAATTCATGCATTTAAAAATGTTACATTCACAGAAAATGTTACTTGGGTGTTACTCAATCAGTATTCATTATGATAACTTTAAGAAAAGATAAGAATTGCCATGACATAAAACACATACAGTAATTATAACTGTCTTCAGCTCCAGATGAACCTATTAACCTCTCAGATGTGTCATCTTTGTTATTCACTGATCATGCCATATCTCAATAATTCAAGTCTGTTCTCTTAAGCTTGATTATATAATCATTATGATAGAGTGCTCATTGATATTTTATCAACGTAAATGTCTGTGTGTGTGTGTGTGTGTGTGTGCTTGCATGTGTGTGAACCCATTCTGGATTCTGTTGTGTATCCCTTCCCTTTATTCATCCCATCCATGCTCAGTCAGGCCTTGAAAGCTCTAATTTCCCATGAGCCTGTTTCTTTTCTTAGGCGCACATCATTTCAATGTCTGTGCCAAGCTACAAAAAGATTCCAAAAAATCTACAGATAATATAGAGTGTAATTGAATCAGCGAATCCAAATGTTTTCAAATGCTTTCATCATTAGTATAGAATTAACACTTATTTGCATGTGTTGCTTAGTCAATGTTACTGACAGTTGTATTTACTGTGTCAAATTTAAAGACTAATGATATTCATTGCTTGCAGTGATATACTGTATTTGTCTAACTCGGCAAATATAGGATTTCCTCATGTTGTGGCAATGTTGAAACCAGGGTGATGCTGTAAAACTTTTAAACCCACCTTAACAATGAACAGAAATCCTGTGGAGTCATGGTATAGGCAGTCCCTATTTGGGATGTATATTTGTTATGTGGATAGGTGTATGAAAAACTAAAAGCTCTCTCGCACAGTAAGATCCCAATCGGCTGCGTGAAGAATTAGTCAAACACGAAATGTGTTTCCAATAATTAAATATTGCAGGAAAATACATTCTCGCTGGGTGGCTATAGCATAGAACATCTATCGACAGATAGAATAACCTTATGTCATATCATAAATGTGTGCAGTGTCTTCTAATGATCACATATTATTATATATATA
>JAODLL010026164.1:2500-17941 GCA_026546735.1 Forbesichthys agassizii | reverse complement strand
CAGTGACCAGACTGCCCAGCTGATCTCAGTGACCAGACTGCCCAGCTGATCTCAGTGACCAGACTGCCCAGCTGATCAGGGCACTTATTCAAACGTCCTTAGCATAACACCCATTCTTGGTGCCTGCTTTGGTGCTTTAATACTTCCCAACCTGCTTCTTTCATGCTGTGGTTGATTCCTCAATGTCCTGGTGATGTCATTGATGCTTGCTCTGTTCTGTAGCCTATGGGAGGGGAGGGGGGTCTGTCTATTTGCTGCTCTCCCTGGGAGCGCCCAGAACAGAGCCATACCTCCTAATATAAATTAACTCATTACTTATTTTGAATATAGTGGTCCTGACTGAATTATAATGAATAATAATCAGCTAGCTAGCGTCTAGCTAACTAAAATAAAGTTTGTTACACTGTTACACTGACCAGTCAGCCTGGAGAATCAGTCTAACTAAAGCAACTAAAGCATTTACTGAAAAGAGGCACCAGCTGTTCTTGTAATCCATAACATGTGACCACTCTTATCTATATATCTCTATCTTTCCTATTTCTTCAGAAATATGTTTTTGAAAAGACATATCTGTGTGGGTTTCATACCTGTAGACAACAATGTTGTCTTTGTTATTCTGTATACTCTCCAAATAAAGTTAGTATCGACATATTGTGTGTGTGTGTGTACGTGTGTGTGTGTGTGGGCGCAGTGGACCATCTGTGAGCTGGCCTGTTACACTTACTCGCTGGTAGCAGTTCCTCTGTATGATACTCTGGGAACTGAGGCTATCTCCTACATCATAGACAAAGGTAAACACCAGTAGCAATAAGCACTCATAACAGGGAACCTCACCGACAGACACTGTTTTCAGATGCTATATTCAGAGACACTAAAGACACGTGCGCTTGTGTGTGTGCGCATCCGTGTGTGTTTCTTTGTGTTCTTTTGCGTGCAGCCACCATCTCCTCCATCGTGTGTGACGCGGCTGCCAAGGCCCTCCTGGTGCTAGACTGCCTGCAGCACATGGAGCACTCTGTCAGGACCATCGTTCTGATGGAGACCCCCGGCGCAGAGCTGCTGGACAGAGGCACACAGGCTGGGGTCGAAGTACTGGGTCTGCAGCAGATGGAGGTACGCAGGGCTTTTCCCGTTCCCCGTCTGTTGCTACGGTTATGAACATTCAGTTAAAGCGCTGTTTGATTTAACAGAATAGTTTGGTTAGGTGTTTGTTACATATGTTCATGTCTATATATCCCTCCCTCATTCATCTCTTCTGTCTGTTGTCCTCAGGAGATCGGCAAGGCCTACCATTGCCAGCCTGTGGTGAGTGACTATAAGGAGCTGTTGGCTCAGGCCTCTGATCACACCGAGACGCGTTGCTAAAGGCGTGGCCACTACAAAAGCACGTTGATCCCAACCCCCGATCACAGAGATGTGCTGACTGGCTGTGCCAAAGAGAATGGCTGCTTGGGCCAACTGTCACATTGACGAACAGCGTAGTAACTCTTATGCGCGTCTAAAACTCCAAGTGCGCCGCCATAAAATAAGCCCGTGCCAGCCGTACCATAGGAAACAATGGTTTTGCTGGCGACGGGTTTCGAGCGACGCGTCTGTGTGATTGGGGCCCTTAGCTTGGTCCTCGGTCCGGTCAGATTTGTCATTGTCGACAATTCTTTGCTAACGTCAAGCTCAAATCAAAGCAAACTCTCTCAGCAGCTCCGCCGCACATATTGGAAACGCATTGCGAAGCCGAGGGCAATGTTGTTATAAGCGGTGTTCGCCATTTTGTTTATGTCCTTATTAACGGAGTCAGGGCTGTGTAGAAGTACCGTGTTATTTTCACAGCACACACAGAGAACGATAAGCTAGCGAAATGAAGGGCGATATTAGGTGATTTTGACATACTGTATTAGCTTTTACAATTGGCTTACAATTACAGACTATACCTTTTTAATCACTTATGACACCCGTAGTTGGACAGTGTTTTCACCAGTGCTGTTTTTAACCCCCACTATTCCCCCAGCCCCCCAAACCTGACGACATGGCTATAATCTGCTTCACCAGTGGCACCACGGGTATGCAGTACTAACACACGTTGTTATACCTGTACGCACGCACAAATGTACATGCTTACACTCTGTGCTTCAGTGTGTTCATTTACTCCAACCATATTTGTACAATGCATATTTACCTACTGCTCATTGTTTGTTTGTTTGTTTGTTTGTTTGTTTGTTTGTTTATTAAGGAAGCCCAAAGGGAGCCATGTTGACACATGGTAATGTTGTTGCCAATTGTTCAGCCTTTGTCAGCATGACTGAGGTGAGATCAATGCTCTACTGCCAACACTACTACTATCGATACTAGTGAGGCTACTCGAGCTGAATTACTAAGAGATCAATGCTCTGCTGCCAACACTATCGATAATAGTGAAACTACTCGAGCTGAATTACTAAGAGATCAATGCTCTGCTGCAAACACTATCGATAATAGTGAAACTACTCGAGCTGAATTACTAAGAGATCAATGCTTTGCTGCCAACACTACTATCGATACTAGTGAAACTACTCGAGCTGAATTACTAAGAGATCAATGCTTTGCTGCCAACACTACTATCGATACGAGGTCTCACGAGGTACAGTAGCTACTAGCTAGGTTATTTACTGATTCCAAGCTCCGCCCCTGCAACCTGTTAACCTGTTACTGTAACCACAGTTTGTTTATTAGGCTTTAACAGGAAAACAGACAGTTGAAAGAGTTTTGTGTCAGATCCAAACAATGAATCAATTGAATCAATGGTCAATTGTACTAAAATGCTGTAAAATGTCTTCTGGCTTCTAAGTTTGAAAGAGTGGTGGTGGTACATAACATCAACAACACCTGCATTTTTGTTTCCCTGTGTGTGTGTGTGTGTGTTGCTGTGGTTTTTAGGCTAGCTGTGGCTTAAATTCGAGTGATGTCCATGTTTCCTATTTGCCTCTGGCTCATATGTTTGAGAGAGTAGTGCAGGTACCGTATGTTCTTATTAGTCTCTCTTACGTCATGGGCTTGATGTTTAAATTATTAACATTACATGAATGCATTAATTGTTCCATTTTTCTCACCATGGTGATTTGACTCTTTTCCCTGTCTCACACAGACAAAGTCATAATGCATGTAAATGCTAAGAATGTGACTGTTGAAGGAGCAATGTGTAAAATTGCATAACATTTATTGGTTGATAACCGAGGAGGCTAAATAACCTTGTTAGTGTACTTTTTACAATTTCTGAAATGCATCCGTAATTCTTGAGTTACACTAAGTTAAGCATTGCGGATGATTTCCCAATCACAAAAGGTGTGGTACTTTGCTGGTTTAGGTTAAACACTTTATCTCTCTCCTTCAGGGAATAGTGTTTATGCACGGTGCCAGGATTGGGTCTTTCCAGGGAGATATTCGTCTTTTAATGGATGACATGAAGATCCTAAAGCCTACTATCTTCCCTGTTGTACCCAGAATCCTCAACAGGATGTTTGACAAGGTAGCGCTGGATAATTTGGTGATTCTCCGGGAGACAATGTATTTTGTACTTCACACAGACTACTGTACCATTTTACTGACCTCTGTTTTGGCAGACAGTGAATGCTCTCTTTCTAGCTCTAAATTGTTAACATATCCCCTTCATTGAAGTATTGCCCTTTGTACACAATATATTACTCAATTAATAATAAGTCTGTTGTATGAAACAGAACTAGCTGAATGGTATTATAGCATGCACCCAGTACATAATCAAATCACACTCTACATAACTGTGAGAAAATATGTTTTGATTAAGGCAAGATTACATATTATCCATCCAATTAGTAATTGCGATTGATTAAGACAGCTGTCTGTCAAGTGAGCACCCTCCCCTCCACGTGGTGTGTGTGTGTGTGTGTGTGTGTGTGTGTAGCTGTTTGGGGAGGCCAACACCTCAGTGAAGCGATGGATCCTGAACTTTGCCTTCAGGAGGAAGGAAGCAGAGCTGAAGAGCGGCATTGTGAGGAGAGACGGTATCTGGGACAAGCTAATCTTTAAGAAGGTCCAGGTACTTACACACACACCCCCACACTGCAGACTTAAAGTTCAAGTCCACTATTGCAAACTAAATGTAAGCTAATAAACATTTTGTCAATCTCACCAAATATATCCTTGCATTTCGCTAGTTTACCGTGTGCGTGTTGAAAAAACGACTTCTGGTACTTCTACACAGCCCTGGCTCTGTAAATTGTTACATAAACAAAGCGGAGAACAACGCTCTTATCAACAAAGCCGTAGTACTATGCTTTGCTTCACAATGCATTTCAACGTGTGATCCACCGCCGCGGAAGACCACGGAACAATACTTTTCTGATTTGTGCTCGAAATTAGCAAGAATGACTGGCCGTACCTTTTATAAGGTATATCCGCGACTTGTTGTGAGTCGTTTTCTGACCTTTGGCCATTATTTTTGAATGATTTATATCAGTCACTGAATGTGAAATACACCAAAATACAGTCGATAAAGGTATAGTCAGATTTTGCAAGCTAATTGTAAACTAATACATATTACATATTCAATACATACTAATACACATTTTGGCCGTGCATTGGATGGTAAAGTCTGTTAGCTCAGTGGTTCTCAAACTAAGGGTCGGGAACCCCCAAGGGGTCGCGAGACACAGAGGAGGGGGTCACAAAATGATTTTCAGAAATTAAATAACATTTTAAAATGATTAAAATTGCATAGGTTAGCAGTTAGTAGTACAGTTTATACAATACTTTGATGTATTCTGCTACTAGCATATATTACAATACTATAAAATAATAATATGGCTGTTATTCTTCTACCACCTCTGGGTATAGTGGGGTTCGCGAGTCTCTGGCACTGTTATTAGGGGGGTCGGGAGCTGAAACGTTTGAGAACCACTGTGTTAGCTTACCTGCAGTACATCCACCAGGGTTATTAGATGCCTCACAAGGCTGTAAGCCTTCATAAGGTAACCAAAGCAGTAATGCAGGTAACCGCCTGCTGCCCTCTGCAGGCCAGTCTCGGCAACCACGTGCGCCTCATGATCACTGGAGCAGCCCCCATCTCCCCTGGTGTCCTCACCTTCCTGAGAGCTGCACTGGGTTGCCAGGTAACACACACACACACACACACACACACACACACACACACACACACACACACACACACACACACACACACCGCATTTCCCCTGGCACACAGCAGGTGGCGCTTGTTTGGAACTCTGTAGTTCATCTTTCTTGAGATTCCTCCACTCAATAAAATAATTTCAGCGATATCCTCAAAATCTATTTTAACAATAAGAAAGTAATATGCCTTTCATGGCAAATTGGAGTCTGATGATGATATCTTTTCGTTCTATTTAAGTCGGTAAAAACACATTTTTACAAAAGTCATGTTACTGAAATACAATTATTTCTCATTTCTTATCAATGTGTATATGCTCAACACAAAGTTTTTTTGTAATCTTTTATGTAATGTAATAATTACATTAATGTAATTAGCATTACTGTTCTGTATTGTACCTAAATGGATAAAATAATACGTTTTATCTAACAGTAGCTCAAACCGTCTCGCACAAAGTCTGACATTTTTAAATGCTCAACTTTTCCGACTGGGCTTTATACAGTACCCTGCTGACGTCAGCTTACTTCAGCAGCCGCCTGGCAGTAGCATCGCATTACATCAGAAAATGATGCAATCAACTCTGGATGATGTTTGCATGATGGTGTTATGTAATGCGATGCAATATTATCATCATTCTAGGCTTATTTAGGACGTTGTTGCAGTCCTACCGGATACATTAACAGGTGAAACATAGAAAATAAACTTATGAAATATCTTCAATAAAACATGTTCATGGTTGTGTTCGTGTTCAGCACACCAAGATACTACAGACTAGGGCTTTTTTAAGTCTGTTACGATTTCAATGTTGACCAGTGTTATCTGTCCCAGTTCTATGAAGGTTACGGACAAACTGAGTGTACAGGTGGATGCACTATGACCGTGCCCGGGGATTGGCGTGCAGGTAACACACACCTAGACAAGGCTCCTTTTGGTCTGTTGGTACTATTCACTTAATAATGTAGTAAAATACAATGACACGGCTGAACAATGGGGACGCAAATGCGTTGCTGTGGCGAATATTGTTCAAAACTCTAAACATTTAGGCTGTTTACCTTTATGTTCTCCGGTTCTGATTTCCACCCATTCATCAATCTTCTCCCGCTTATCCGGAGTCAGGATGCGGGGGCAGCAGCTCTAGCAGGGAACCCCAAAACGTCTCTTTCCCGATCCACATTAGCAAGCTCTGACTGGGGACGTGGAGATATAATCTCTCCACCTAGTCCTGGGTCTTCCCCGAGGCCTTCTCCCAGCCGGTCGTGCCTGGGGAAGGGGCATCCTTACCAGATGCCCGTGCCACCTTAACTGTCTCCTTTCGACGCAAAGGAGCAGCGGCTCTACTCCAAGTTCCTCACAGATGGCCGAGCTTCTCACCCTATCTCTAAAGGAGACGCCAGCCACCCTACTGAGAAAACAATTTCAGTCGCTTGTTCTTTCGGTCATGACTATGACTATGGGCTGTGATTTGACAATAAACAATCATAGTTTATTGCCTGCAGATAGGTACTAGAGAGTGACATTTCTTTTGGGATTCCCGCGGGATGGGAAACAAATAAATTATTAATCACGGGATTGGGGCTGGACAGGTCCTGCTTCATCAGTTCAAAACAGTTCCCAACCCTTGCACAGATGTTGGTGAACTTGGCCGTAGTAGTAGTAGTAGTAGTAAGACGTATCATATTATATATATTCAACACTCAAGGATATCTTACATTGCAAATACATAGATATAAAACAGTTGAGAAATATATACGAAATAAAGGTCAGGTATAAGGGTGGAACAAAGGGTCAAACGTCATAGGCAACCTTGAAGAGGTGGGTTTTGAGGAGCTTAGCAAACGAGGTGCCATCTTAACCCCTTTACCTGCCTATGCTAAAGAGCCCTTTTGTGTGATTAGGCCACGTTGGAGCTCCTCTACCTTGTAACTCCATTAAGCTGGTGGATGTGGCTGAGATGAGCTACCTGGCTGCCAATGGAGATGGGGAGGTACAGGACCGCCAGACAAACTGTACTGCTGTGTTCTCACACCGACACGTTTACAGCGTGGGTGTAGGCCAGGGGTGGGCATTCCTGGTCCTGGAGGGCCGGTGTCCTGCATGTTTTAGATCTCTCCATGATTCAAATTAATGGGTTCGTTAGCAGGCTTTCAACGACCCATTCATTAGAATCAGGTGTGTTTGAGCAAGGAGACACCTAAAACGTGCAGGGCACCGGCCCTCCAGAACCAGGATTGCCCACCCCTGGTGTAGGCCGTTCATGTTTCCACTGTGGCCCATGTAGGTATGTGTGAAGGGCACCAACGTATTCAAGGGATATCTGAAAGACCCAGAGAAGACGGAGGAGACCATTGATGCAGACGAATGGGTCCACACAGGAGACATTGGGAAATGGCTACCAGTGAGTTCATGCATTTGTGGTTGGGCCCTGTCATTAGAATTCATTATTGGTTTTGGAGACTGTTTGATTGAAATCCTGAAGATTTTAATACTGTGTGTGCGCGCGCACATACAGAATGGCACCTTGATGATCATCGACAGGAAGAAGCACATCTTCAAGCTGGCGCAGGGTGAGTACATCGCCCCAGAGAAGATTGAGAACGTCTACATAAGGAGCGATGCGCTGGCACAAGTCTTTGTGCATGGAGACAGCCTGCAGGTGGGTGATGGAGGTCCTCTGTTTACATTGGTTCTGCTTCAACACTTCCAAACATTTCCCAACCTTTGCACAGATGTTGGTGAACTTGGCCGTAGTAGTAGTAGTAGTAAGACGTATCATGCTTCAACGTTTAAATCGTCATGGTGACTGACATCAAATTAACACAGAGAATTAATACCTTCCTAGTCAAGTCAAGTCATTTTATTTCTAAAGAACATTTAAAAACAGCAAATGCTGACCAAAGTGCTGTACACATCAATGTAATACAATTAATAAATACAATAAAACACAATACACAACAAACAAGACAGTTTTAGCACAGTGTCCCAGAACTTACTCGAATGCCAAAGAGTACAAATGTGTCTTTAGAAGAGACTTAAATGTCTCAATGGTGGAAGATGATCTAATAGAAAAAGGAAGCTTGTTCCACAGTCTCGGGGCCACAACAGAAAATGCACGATCAGCCTTACAAACACGACCTACACTGTAATACAATAACAGCTGTTTAAACAGGTAGAATGTTGTATCCATGCTGTGGTTTGCATTCATGGTCTTACTGTGTAGGCCTGTCTGGTAGCAGTGGTGGTCCCTGACCCAGATTTCCTCTCTAGCTGGGTTAAGACGACTCTGGGACTACAGGGCAGCTACCTGGATCTGTGTGGCACAAAGGTAATGCTTGGAATACTCTGTGTGTGTGTGTGTGTGTGTGTGACAGAGGGAACATATTTTATGAAAATATCAGGTGTAAATGATATACAATGCCCAATAATCTTCACCTTTCCTTGATGCATAAATTAAAAATATGCATTTGATTTTATGGTATCTTTCTTTCTTTTGTCTGCAAAGGAGGTGAGGTCAGCCATCTTGAATGACATGCTCAGACTGGGCAAAGAAGGTGGCCTGAAATCCTTTGAGCAGGTACATCACTGAATCGGTCATCCATCCATTGCAGGGCACGTATAGCGCACTTTCCCAACCACCATCTAGACCGATGGCTCTGGGAAGAACTGTTTAAAAAAGTATCTGAAGTGACTTTTGCAGCAGAGTAAGATGGAATGCGGAGCATCCAAGATCGGGATGGTCCCACAAGGCAATACAACTGATTTCCCAGGCCCATATTTTACACAGTAAAGATATCGCCCTTTAAACCACTACAGAACAAATGCATTTTGCAATGCATTAGTGCTTGTTACCTGACAAAACACCCTCCCTCTCGCTGTGAGTGTGTGTTTGAGTTTGACTGTGCTTACTGTCCCCAGGTAAAGGACATCCATGTCCACAGTGAGATGTTCTCAGTCCAGAATGGACTGCTCACACCCACGCTGAAGGCCAAAAGAGCAACTCTGCAACAGCAGTTCAGGCCCCAGATCGACAAACTCTACGCTAGGATCAAAATGTAGAGTGGGAGGGACTGGAGGCAGGAGAATGAGGTAGATGAACTCTCCTAACGGGATCTGGATGTAGCAAGAAAGAATGAAATGGAGCAGTACGTGGCCCTGGAGATGTAAAAATGCAAGAAATAACTGGTTACAAAGGATTAATAGAGTAGTATTAGTAGTAGCAAGTTGCTTCTTAATCGCACTACAAACCTGAACTGAACATTAAGAATGATAACGTCACAACATAGAGACCGGAATGAAGCAAGACTGTGAATGGGAATTTGCAGCCAAACGTTTGTAGATAATTCATTCAGGGGTATAAATGTATTTGTAAACATCTACACTCGAGTCAGGGTAGATGATCATTACCTTCTTTCCACTGGACATAGATATGAACCTTGCTACTGAGCATTACATTTCAGGACATTTTTATATTTAATGGGGCAGATTATACGGGTAAAGAATAGGTTTGGCACTGAGGGGAATTTACAAACTGTAAAGAAAATTGTTTTGTCTGCTAGGTATTCTAGGAAAACTGATAAAAAATAAAAATGGAAATATCCTGTTGTGTAGTAGCATATACATTATCAGGGCTATATTATAGGTTATCAGGGCTAGTTAAATCCACATAGTACATTACAGACACATGCTTCAGTATAATGAACAGTGATTTCACTGTGACGGCCAAACATACTTGAATGGAATAAAGGGGATGTTGCCATGCGTGCTATTAGCTAGATCCTGCTTCCATTTTAAAACAGTCACGCACATTATGGATGCATATATTCAGAACAGAGTCATTCATACTGTCAACATGTCATTTATTTCTGTGGAGGATGAACAAGGAGAGGTCTTTAACTTTTTTTTAAACTAATTTAAATTGTTTTAATACTACAATAGTTTATTAACATTTAAGAAGATTAACCCTTTTACATGTTCTTATGAGATCTAATTGAATGTGGTTATAAATCTGCAGATGTATGACATGTATTATGTTGCTGATATACTTTTTTATTTTTTACACTATGAATAATTTGCTTTTGTAAAATAAATATCAATGTTTAACACTCAAAGATCTATGCCTAGGCTATTTCTATAACAAAAAACTGTGAGGTTGATGGCAAAACACCATTTCAAATTGCCTGCTAGCTACAGCTTCGAATGCATTATTGTGACCATCCTAGACAATACTCATGCTTTCTAATTTGCATCTTGATGTGCCACACCTGTGAGGTGGATGGATTATCTCTGCAAAGGAGAAGTGCTCACTAACATATTTGTAAGAGAAATAGGCATTTTATGTACATAGAGAAAGTATTAGATCTTTGAATTCAGATCATGGTATATGGGCATAAAAAACAAAAGTGTTGCGTTTATAATCTTGTTCAGTATCTACCTGGCAGTCACAACTAAATTAAAATAATCTTTTGATTATTTGTCATTTTGGCCCCTTTAAAGTGTTTTGAGAAGGCCTTATAGATTACTTTATAACTTTTATTTACAGTTCAGACATTATTAATGCAATCTGCACATTGTTCTAAATTTATGAATGTCGGCCTATATATGTATTTATAGTACTTATAAAAATAAATACACGTTTTTTTGTATTATTATAGTACTAACAAGAACCATATCGCTCTCCGTAGGAAGGAACTAGATTACTGAACTATTGTCTTCAATATTTTACCTTGTTTCATAAAATGTATATGAAATTGTGTTATAATTGTATTTAGATTTTGTTAAATTGAATAAATGAATTTGCGTACACCGATTAATGATTTTAAATACAACGTGTTGTGACCTACATTTACCCGGCTGTTTTAACATGGTACAGTCCGGGCGGGTGGCGGGAACATTTGGGAGTAGTCTGGCTGCTGCTTATCTGTTTATGTACTTTAAATATGTTGTATTTAGCATAGCTAATATTCGATGTAAAGCAAAGACACTCGTGTTTTTGTTCCCAATGGCGCCGAGGTATGTGCTTTTATACGATATATTACAAAGCTGTAGCTAGTTTGTTTGTATTGTAAACAATGCTTTATCGCCACTGACAGACAAGTGGAAGGAATTATAATGTACACATATACATACGTACTGTTCAAAACATGGGCTACCTTTACCCATCTATAATCTGACCAAGTTCTAGCCTCCTTTGACTACAGTACGGTAAAGATGTTTGTTTCTGCAGTGCCAAAAGAGGCAGAGGTGCCAAACCCAAGTCCAAAACTCAGTCAGTTCCAGCTAAAGTATGTTTGATATTGACGTCGATACATTATTTAAAATCATGCTTTATAGCATTATGTTTGTGTGACTGACACATTTTTTCCTATGTGGTTCCCATGTCACAGACGTCTCCAGTAGTCAACATTTTGAAATCTCCCGATCTGTCCTCCATAGAGAGAACTAGCTTCCTGGAAACAGAACTACAGAATTATGGTTGAACTTTACAGACTGTACTCTATTGTCAACACGGCCTTGCTTTTAGTTTCTTCTAGCTTTGGCCTTTTTTCGTTAACCTTACACATCACGTAATGTGCTTTGTCCCATGACTTCCATACTGTAGCTTCATGTGTCATTTGCATAATGTGTGTCGCCTGTAAAATACACAGACTGTACGTGTGTGAAGTGAAGTCGCACACACTTTGAACAATGAATGGACTGTCTCCTCTGCGGGTTGCCCAGGTAACCCGCTCCACAGCACTGCTGTGGAAGAAGAGCTGAACGTCTCCACGGAGGTGGAAGAGGAGAAGAGGACCGAGGAAGATGGCGCTGCCACCCAACGCCATGGAGTAGCCCTGTCCAGGAAGGAGGGAGTGGAGGTGCAAAAAACAAGGAAAAGGTGCATCGGTGGGAAGAATAAAGACAAGTATGGGCACACCTGTCCTGACTGGCTAATTATCATAATGGCATGCATAATTACGTCACTAAATTGTACATAAGCATCATCATCAACTTTATTATCAGACTCAGGGTCCATTAGAAAACAGACAGCAATATAACACATGCATCTAAAATGTATAAAAAGGGAACATTCCCACTTATTATAAATTATATTTATAATAATTACAATTATACCAGTGTTTCCACATAGTTGACTGGTAACGTACAGCACTAAAACATGGATTTGACAGATGCATCAGAATAGTTTGTACAGAAAGCCACAGTTAGGTTAGGCCTAAGTTGCTTTTAAAAAGTGATTTGAAATTGTTCAAAGTGTAATTGCACCCCAGCTCTGAGCCTGACTGAAAAATGCTAAAACGTGGAGGGGGCCTAATGCTTTCATTTGAAAAGAGTACTGTTTGAAACCAGCCACGTCCAGGGCAAGGTTTAACAGATATTACGTGTAGAGCCATTTTCTGACCATAACATCCCGATATTTATTAAAAAATTGAATTTTGTCCATGATCAAAGTGCAGCTTTTTTATTCTCAAAACACACGGTTTAGGGTTCGGTTACACTTTAATACCACTATAATAGTTTAACTAACATTTAGAAACACCAGAACATTTACCTTTTTACTGTTCTTAATGAGATCTAATTTAATGTGGTTATAACTCAGTATAAAATATTGATTATCCAAGTAGTGATCATATAAATATAATCAGTACTTGTTTATCAGTGCTTTTATTGATCTCTGGTTAAACCAATGTGTAATGCTGGCAGGATAAATTAACATCCAAAAAGTCCTGGGTTCAAGCCTGACATTAGTCACTTAGAATAAAACCATCTGCTGACCTAATTGCAACATTTGTAATATTATATTACATAATTAGTAAGTTAGTATTCTTCACAATCTTGCGGTGTCCAATTATCTTTTTTGTTGTTTTGGCCAGACCTGTAGGTAAGGGAAAGGAAAGGGCCAAGAAGATAAAGCCCAATACCCCACAGACACAGGTAAGCATATTATTAGATATGTTTTTCTCTGCTAAGATTTATACACGCATATAATACACGGTCAACCAACCGTGTATACAGTGCTAGCTCAGATCCTATTGAAACATGTAGCCGTCGGTAGGACTGCATATTTGGCAGTGATATCAGATGTTATGATGACATATTACTAACAGTGTGAGTTGGATTCATATTTTTTGTGAGTCATGAGTAGGTGGTGTACTTTGTGTACACTAAGTTATTCTTCTAGATTAAACTTTACACAAGTGATTAAGTGTTTTTATTTCATCAGGCTGTTTAAATATTTTTGACAGAATGATTCAGATTCTAGTGCCACCTCAAGAAGCCGTCGACAAACCCTGTCAGAGGACTTGTCAGACGAAGATTCGCACTGGGTAATACGTTTTAATAGTCACCTCCATCTAGCAGCCAATAGCAGATTTCTTGTAATTGGTGTATTTTTTTTTTTTTCTCTATCTACTTATTTGTTCCGGGATTGTTAAACCATCTACTACTTTTTTTTGGGACTTTTTTTTTTAGAGTCCCAAAAAGAAGAAGAAGAAAAAAGAAGTCCGAAAAGCTGGTCTTGGCATATTTTACATCGTTGATGCCATGAAGAAGCAGACTAAGAAATACTCATCAGGTAACTGTTAGATAGGCAAAGTAGCCTAATGTAGTGCATTGTCTATGGTCTACTTCGAAGCATTGCTAAAACTATGGACGACCAGTGATAACCAAGGTAACCATTCATGATTGATGTCCTCTCCTACACCAGAGTTACCCATTGCACGGCTCTCCAGGGTTAAACTGACTGCTCCCATGCTAGAGAATAATTAAATCAAGAAGTACAGTAGCCTTTGTCAAATTGTATGAGAACATTAGTGGTATTACTGCGTATATAATATATTCAAAACAGTACTTTGCTCACCCTGAAGGTGGCAGCATAACTGCCATGTATACTCACACGGAGAAAAGTAGTCTCAGCCTCCTTAGTTCATTAGCACTACGTCTCATAGGCAACTCTGTGCTGAATGTCTTATTCCCTTGTAAGCTGGTCACGGGACTCTCGGTAAATAATGCTGTCGATATCCATTGGCTGTTTGCATTGTCACTATTTAAGTATGGCTGTAATTTCTGGTGCAAAAATAGTGCAGTGCTTTATTTACTAATTAAAAATAAAAAATGTATTTTAATCAATAACCGTAGTCTACAAATTCTACAGATTTATAAGACGTGTAAACAGCCAGTGTCCTGTTGTTTAGTATTCCTAATTGAAAATGTGACATCTGACTTGGTAATTGAGTTACGTAGTTGATCGTCCTGCATGCCAATCAAAAAACCTCGCTTGTCAAGTAGGCGGGTACTGATGCAGTTAGCCAGCGCTGCGTCCCAGACTTTACATGTAAAGGCTGACTCTGCAAGACTAGGAGAAGAGTAACAAAATATTTTCAGACACATTTTCTAAGAATGTTAAATAGTGTGACTCACCTATTGACCATGTCTTGCCAGTGTGGCTCCGTTAGAGGAATAAAAAAAACCATAGCAACTGTCTGACAGTAGCGCAGTAGAGCAGGGCGACATGTGATCCAGAAGTTGCTGGTTCAAACGCCGCTAACTACTCAACAAGTGTCGAGGTATCCTTGAGCAAGACACCTAACCCTAACTGCTCCTGGTGGTCAGATGGCGCTTTGTATGGCTAACACCACCGTCATTCACACACCTGTGAATGTGAGGCATTTCTCTACTGCGCTTTGAGTGGCCGGAAGGTTGATAAAGCGCTACATAAATGCAGTTTATTTACAATTTTTACTATTTCAAAGGGAGCTACTACTGTACTGTAAATAGTTGCTACAATATCTTGAAAAACTACATTTTTCCTCCAAGACAGTGGATCTGAAGAACCAGAAGCGGTGGATGTACCTCAGCAAAGTAAGAGGGACCCTGGTGGCAGAGCAGGAACCATGTCAGAAGTGGTGCTCAATACCTTCCTTGACCTCTGTGCTGAGTACAGGTTACTGTCCATTACTTATTATTGATTTATTTCACCATTACTAGCATCAGTCAAACACAAAATAGAATCCTATATTTGTATACATCTTATCGTATACAGCTATCAGAGGGGAAATCAAAGGTGTAGCTCATAGACTCTTTATTAGCCACGCCTGACTTAACCATAAAATGACAACTCCTGTGAAAAGCACCAACCCCAAGTCTTTTTATGAGATGTGATGAAAAAAGATTAATAGTTGTATGTACAAGCAAGGGTGTTTTAGTAGTTTTATTTCAGGACGCATTTCAAAACACTCAAGGACATCCTACATTTTACTGTACATAGGCAAATATAAAGATCAATATACAAAAATATATTAAATGATGTTTTGTAT
>JAODLL010026153.1:13491-24356 GCA_026546735.1 Forbesichthys agassizii | reverse complement strand
GAGAGAGGGGGGGAGAGAGAGAGGGGGGAAGAGAGAGAGGGAGAGAGAGAGGGAGAGAGAGAGAGGGGAGAGAGAGGGAGAGAGAGAGAGAGAGGGAGAGAGAGAGAGCCCCATCTCCACGTAGTGGAAATGACACAAATTAATATACACTACTTAAACCAGACCAAGATTAATGGTTGCCTTTCGCCGCAGTTTAGTGCCACTGTCAGTTGCCGGGTGCTCGTTGGACAAAATCAACGCTAATCAACATTTATTCCACTTTTGCCCAGAGCCCTCAGGAGACTGGCAAGGCTGTGTGGTAACCCCCCCTTCCCAAACCGCCTTCCAACCCCCCTACCAGCCTTCCCAGCAAGGCACCATACCCCCTTCTCTCCCCCCTCTGCCCGTCTCGCTACGCTTTTCACCTCTCATCCAGCCCCTCCATACATCATACGCTTGCACTGCCCGGGCTCCTCGCTGGAGAGTGTGCCCCCTCTATCAGGCCACATTAGAGTCATGATAGATTTTCTCTTTTCATTTGCATCTAATATTTAACACGGCAAAGCAGTTGCTCTGTCACTTTCCACTATACACACCTACTGTATGTGTGGGTATGTGTACGCCCGCACGCGTGTGTGTGTGTGTGTGCGCGCGTTTGCGTGCCTGTTTGTGTGTGTCTCCCCGTGTGCTGTTGTTACATGTTTGTGTATGGGGTTCTGATTTTGTTGTTGTTGACTTCCAGAAGAGGTCTGTCTGTGATGCACTGCAGTTTACTGCACTATGTGTTGCAAAGCAGATGTGCTAAACTAAATGATCTAGCCTACTTTTCTAAAATATTATTTAACTTTGTTATTTCATTTGTTATTTAACACACTTATTTTTGTCAAACCATGTGTGCCACATTAATAATCTATTTTTCAATAGAGAACTGGTCAAAAATAGCAGCACATGAAAGTTATAGAACACAAAATCACAACGTTTGACAGTTTAAGAACACTCAATATCTGTCATTGTGTTTTTTACTTAAAAACTTAAAAGAGTTACATGATCGTTCCATTTTAAAACATTTTGAAGCTCATACAAAATGAAATAAGCAGTACTGGAATGCTTTATCCACAGGTACTGCTAACTGTATATGTCTTGCTGCGTTTAATTCAAAGTTTTAAGTGGTAGGTAGCTCCCACTTTTGAGCTAAATGTTGTCAGTTGCCTATGTTTGGGAAAACACGGATTACTTATTTATCTAACAGAATTTTGGCTAGCCATCCAACAGCCGGGTTTTTTGGACAAATAGTTTTAAATAAGAAAAACTGGTTATGGCAACATCTATTGACAAATGCCCTCCTAACAAATCCTTCATAAACCAGCATGAATTCCATGCTGGTCCAGGCTGGTTCATACTGGTTAGTGCTGGTGTAGTGCTGCTCCGACTCCAGGCTGGTTCATACTGGTTAGTGCTGGGATTAGTGCTGGTCTAGCTCACCAGCAAACAGCATGGGGGGTACCAGCAAACCAGCATTCCATGCTGGTTCCAGCATGCAAAACATACCTTATGTTGGTGACCAGCAATGCTGGATTTTTTTAGCAGGGTGTGCTTTCGCTAAGTCATTTTAGATAAACGCGTCTGCTAAATGCTGTAAATGTAAAATGTAAAGACAGGCCTAGTTTTATCCAAATATGCAATATTATGAATATTTTTTAAGCCAGAAGTTTTTGTACTGAACTCTGTTTCTTTCACAGATGTAGTGAGAGTTTGTCACACACATCTTAATTTGTGATTTCACACTGAAGAATTAGAAAAGATGGAGTGGATGAGAATATCTGGCAGCAATAGTGTGTTCATTATTGTAACTTTACAGAAAGAAATACCATATTTTTTTTGTTTTTGTTTGGGTATGTGTGTTTGTGTTTCTAAGGGAAAAATAACTCCTTGCCGTAATTTAGGACAATTTATGTGAAGGTGTCCAATTATTTTATAGAGTTTGCGTGTCCATCTTCCCACGTGACTGTTGCGTGCTTATTTTGCTAATCAGCATCTTCTGACTGTTTTGGTGCAATGGCACGGCCATAGGAAATGGCATGGCCCCAACTGGCCTCAATGGACGCAAAGTGCTTTGTCAGCTTTCTGTCTCAGGTGCCGAAGTGTGCATCCCAAAATATCATACAACGTGTCAGGGCAGAAATATGTAGAGGGATCATGTTGGGCCTGAGCCCTGTGGTCTCCCCCCCCCCACCCCTCCCCCGAAAGGAAACAAATGTTCCGGAGCAGAAATGCATTGTGGTCTTGGACACCTTCCCAGCATAGACAACAGAGACATGGTGGGGAACTCTTAGCGTCGAGACTGACTGCCTGCGCTATACCAGCATGAGTTTTCAGCACGCTAGATCACAGATAGAAAACCTGTTTTTTTTCTCCCCATACACATTTTTTATTAGTTTTCATTTTGCTGCTTTTTGCTACCGTCATTAGCCTGGTGTGATCAGACCATGTTCACTTCGTGATTAGGTCTGGCCATTGGGAAGTGTTTGCAGTTGTATCCTCCTACTTTGCGTAGACCTCTTGTTAATTATGAAACTATGGGACAGCTCTGAACCAATCGGCATCACTACCAAGTGTTTTGATCGTTCTACCACCATTTTGAAACACCTTTGACTTCAATGTCATCTCACTAACCCACGCTGAGTGGGCCAACTGTCACATTGACAAACAGTGCGACTCAGCGCCTTGCACTGAAAAGTTGAGAAAAACGCTTAAGAAACGTAAAGCGGGCGCCATAAAAAGTGCATGCCAGTCACGTTGTACCATAGGAAAACAATGGTTTTGCTAGTGTGATCGGGCCCATAGCTCTTTCTCCAGAAATAGCTTACACTTACTATTTTTCTGTTTTCTCTGTGGCGGTGATATGATACCAGGAAGGACTAAACAAAACCATGTCCACTTCGTTGAAGTCACACTGAAATCCGGTATGAAACTCTGGAAAGTGTGAGAATTAACATGTGTCAAAATGCAGAATCTAACCTTTGGGAGCATTTTTGATGGCCATAGCCTTGAGCATGTGATAGATTTCAGCCTGTGCCCTTCACTCCAGTGCTATAGGTGGTGGCATGGCATTTTTATGACAGTTAGACCCACAGGAGCTTGAAATGGAAGTGCGGCTATAGCTTCCGTAACGGTGGACCAGCAGCTAGTCATAAAGACACAGCAAGTGGAGCCAGATAAAGGTATACGCTTTAATTGTCTGGGTCTTCCCTTATGGTGAAAACCAGCGTTACAGTAACATTGTTGTTTTGGCTGTGATACAGTACTCCCTTTCCCACAGCCAAGTGCCTAGTCACTCTCTCTACTCATCCATACAGCAACTTTCACTTTCATTCACAGTTGTGTTTTTAAACATAAACATAAACGGTGAGCACTGGAGCAAATGTGTTTTGTGTGGCAGTAGAGAATGAACCCGATCCTAGGAGTGTATCAAATTCGGCAAGCTACACTTTTTGTGCATATTCCTTATAATTTAAAAATTGAAATACCTAACGCTTTATCTGTATGTGATGTAGAGTATGTGAGCTTGCCTTAAAACTAACAAGCACAGGAAACACAACAAAGAGGCCTTCAGAAAAGGTGTCAACGTAACTGACAGTTAGACAAGTTAGACACTTGAATTATTGCAAGAAGATTAAGAAGTTAAAGTCGACTAACTACCACCTCAGACTGGTTGTGTGTGTTCTGCTCTCAGTAGTGTTAAGAAAAACAGTTTGAAACCGTGTGTTTGCTGTTTAGTTGCACCTCTGGTGTTGCTATAGTTTGACGCCCTGAAGAAGATGAGGATGGGATGGAGCGCCATTTGAGCACCGAGCGATTTGGTGCCCACTTCCACATCGCAAATTGCAACTGCGGTGTCTTCCCCACCACCGTCGCAAAGAGATTGTGTAGATAACTTAATATTCGCAGAGCCAAGATGAGATAAAGAGGTTTGAGGGGTTTGGAGGATAGCATAACCTTGATAAAATGCTCATCTCGATGACATTGATTTTCACCACCCATCTTCATCTGATGTGAAGTATGCAAATGGGGCCGTGGGCCGGGAGTGGCGTACAGTGCTGTTAAATGGGCCATTTCAAATGTTCTCTGTACCATGCTGACTTCCAAATTCACTGTCATCCAATTCTGCGTGTGCCATCGCCGCTTGCAACGCTCTTTTCTTACTGCCTGCTTTATCTCTATCCTCCTCAATTTCGTTGACTTGCTCCTTTACACCCCCTTCTCCCACACACCATCTACTCCTCGCCATTTTCTTGCCGTACAAATTAGGCCTACACTGACAGTGTCAGAATGGCTACTCATGAAGTATTAACAGCTTGTAGAGAATTTTACATTGCAGCATTTCTCTTCATTTTAACTATGTCAGCACAGGCTGGCGAACATTTATTTGTGTGAGTTCAGGACAGGCTATTACGCTACAACGTTTTTCCCCCTTTCTAGATGATACCCATCAACACACTATCCACTTGCTACCATAGGCTATTTCGCCTCCAATATCTTCCCTCCTAAATGGAAGCGCCGCAATGCCTTAACTGTATTTATTTATGCCAGCCTCTATAAAAACTGGCAGAGGTTCTTTCCTCTTCTAGAGACACCGCAAATCTAGTGCCAGTTGCATTTAGTTGGTGGTTTATAAGAATAGCAATTACTTTTTATTATGAGAAACGTAATAGCCACCTTGCACGTCAGCGCACAAAAATTCAGTAGGCTGTATTGATTTCTGTATAGAAAAAAAAACATCAACAAAAAAAACCAAACAACAAAGCTAAGTGATTAGTCTATATCAGATGCTATAATGATACAGAAATGTGATAAAGAAACGTGGACCTGTGTTGACCCAAATAAAAGTTAATGTGAACAGTATTCTATAGCATCAGTAAACGCATTGGTTGTATGTGTCAGCGTGTGTGTGAGAGAGTTATCAGGTTCTCCTGATTAATGGTCAATAGTCAATTTGAAGTATTTATTACGTCTTTTATCACACTAGCTCAAACCTATCCTTCCAGCACATTCAGTAAAGATGGGCGGGGCTGGTAGCAAGTCTGGCTTTTTGTTGGATTGTCCCTATAAAGATGGAACTGTCAATCACGGGTGCAGTGCTCGGGAACTGCCGCTGCTCCCACCAAAGGAAGGGACAATGACATTTGTGACCACACACATTTGACAGTTTCAGTGTTACCATTCATTGCTCATTAATATGAATAAGCATCGAGACACACCCAGGTTATTGTGACATTAAGAAAATACTAGTAGACATAGGCCTAGATTTAGTAAACAAAAACCAAACAACATTTGTGCCATGTTGAATATCTCTTCAAACTCTGCAATGCAAATCTTATGTCAAAATAAAGTTGCAGGCTACAGATATTATTACTGTTTCTGTAAAAACCTAAATGGAGGAAAATTAGTTAATGAGGTGTATCCTCCCCTCTTATCTTATGATGCTTGGGCTTCTAATGATGATGTCTGTCGCAGGTAGCTGCCAGCGAGGTGTGATTCATTAAAAGGAAAACTAGGCCAATTCGTCATACTTTTCCAAAGTGGTCATAGACCAAACTACAGTATATTGCACACCAAAAAACAAAAACAACCAAATCACCAAAACCCCAAAATGGGATCAATGCTGAAGCCTATTATCCACCTTATTATCCAAAAAAGACAGAAGTTGTAAGAAGAAGATACCAGAAGTAAAGATACCTTATGCTCCCTCCATTTTCCCACTTGTGAATTATTGTTGTGATGTGGGATACTGCTGTTGACATGCTTTGAATGTAATAATACATAGTATCATTCTAAATCTAAGGTTGGATGGCTGCATTCAGAAAATGGGCTGACAGCCAAATGCTAGTTAGTGTTAGATAGCCTATCCCAAAACATGGTCAATGCTATAGCTTGAAAAGATACCCCAAACATGGTTGATGCTATAGCTAGAAAAGATACCCCAAACATGGTTGATGCTATAGCTAGGGTAAAATACCCCAAAATATGGTCAATGCTATAGCTAGGTTTAGATACCCCAAACATGGTTGATGCTATAGCTAGAAAAGATACCCCAAACATGGTTGATGCTATAGCTAGGGTAAGTTATCCCAAAATATTGTCAATGCTGTAGCTAGGTTTAGATACCCCAAACATGGTCGTTGCTGTAGTGGGTTAGACACCTTAAAACATGGTCCATGCTAAAGAGGGTTAGATACCTTAAAACATGGTTGATGCTTTAGATATACAAGTATATATAGATGCTGATCTCAGCAGCTTTGAGGGGAATCACAATCAGTTGCTGGACAATGACTGCACAGACCCATAGATTTAGGATTGGAAACCCATGTTAGAATATGGGGAGAATATAGAGGCACTTGTTACCTTTAGAGTTGAAGTCCCTAGTTTTAATATCCATTGATGCACTAGCATCAGAGCATATTGCGTTGAACATACCTGCTCCCGAATGCCAGCCGACGGGCCGTATCTGCAGGCGTGCCGCTGGTTGCAGGGAGCCAAGAGTCTTGTTTGTGTTGGACCCGTGGTGCTGTTCCCAGCATGCAGTTGGGCCCCCTCGTCAGCAGGCCCTGTCATCACATCGTCTCGCGTCACAAAAAGGAGGCTTGTCCGAGAAGAGACAGGTGTCAGCAACCACCCACCCCGCACAGCCTGCTGCTATGGAGCCGCATTTGAATGTGAGTACCTTGGAAAGGAGGGTCATCTCTGTTGCTAAATAGCTGCCCCCAAATCACACGAGCTTCTCGGATAGAGCCTATATTCCGGTGGGTACTAACTTAGGCTCTCCGCCGGGCTGAATGAGAGTAAATTGTCTGCAGCCATCAAGACAACAGAGAGTATCATACAGCACGTTAACATGTTAGCAGTACATGTTAGCAGCATTCATGCCAGAAACGCATACATGTAGATGACAGTCTGGTTTGGTGGCTACTCATTAGACACTTTGATCTTTTGTGACGTCGATGTAGGCAGGACATTCAATCAACCAGTCGGCTTGACTTAAAGGAATTCAAGGCCACAACGCTACAGACAATAATTACTTATGTGTACATTACAGTTACTTTGTAATAGCCACCCCTTTTGGGCAAACAACTGTGCAACATTGTTCCTTATTTTCCCACTTTACTAAAATGGAGAGCTGAGGGTTACTGAAAGCCATTTTGAACACTTATTTTTAAACATAAAGCGTGTTGCACATATGCTTCTTTGCTCCATAGGATGGACATGGACAGGGCGATCGCAAATGGTCCATCGTTTAAGAGGCAATTTCATCCATATTTCCCTGCTGTTACCTGCCAGTGCTGTTTTACCTGCCAGACATTTTTTATTCAAAGAAATTGCATGAAATAGGGAAAGCCAAATGACTAATGCACGTCTTCTTTCGTTCACCGGCATCTTCTTTCCTGCATCCCTATTTTCCCTCCGCGTATTATTTTTGCAGTCATCCGAATTGATCCACGGTGAAGCCAGACAGAGATCGCTGTATATTTAATGTCTTTCTCCAGGCACATTAAGGGGCGCAGTTTGAACGGGGGCGCCGTGACATTAATAATTTAATTGCGGCCGTGTATCTAATGCTGCAGAAGTGGCAAGTGATGGATATTTTTAATGACATGAAGAGCGAAGCCCGGCAAGATCAATGATGGCACGCACATGCTCGTGCACGTACATGCCTCAGTCACAGCATATACAGCACATGGATGCACGTGCACACAAAATACACCCCCCCCACACACACACACACACACGCACGCACGCACACACACACAGTATGTGATCCTACAACATAGTAACTGTGATTGTGCCCTGACAGTTATATCATTTCGGCCCGTTTGCCATTTTGGTGTGATCTTTGGGGCTGAAGGTCTCTGGCCCAAATGACTCTGTCCCCTTTTTCTGCCTGGTGGGGTGGGGGGGGGGCTGTCAGATGTGACAGTCCTCATGTTTATTTCATCCTGCGTCTCGTTTCCCTACACTCCAATGTCATTAGCGCATCCAGCCTGGCTCCGGCAGTGCCGCGCCTAATGAATTCCTCTGCGGCTGTACGCTCCCCACCTAGTTACCCCAGCTCAAGGTGTCAAATTAAAACAGCCCGGGAAAAAGCGAGGGGAGGGGTGGGGGGGGGGTGGGGGGGCTCTTCTGAGCGTATGTGGTGCAGTACATGTGTGGTGGTGTGTCACTACAGTATTATATCCAATGTGTGCAACTCCCCCCCCCCCCTTCTTCCCCATTCCCCATTTCCTTGTGTAAACAAAGAAAATGGTTCCGGGGAAATGGTTTGGTTTATTTGATGGGATGGGGCTAACCAATTGTTTACAGCCGGTTCAGAACAAGTGATCATACTGTGACTATTTATATAGTATCTGTCTATCTACGCTTTAAATCAATGGTTTAAATACACGGTCAACACTAGCTTATCAAATTACCCTCATATCAGTGACTGGGTTGTGATGAGACATTTTCTAGAAAGCTCTTTGGAATGTCAACATGCTGTTTTGACATTTATTTCTGCCGTGCATGCTTCTTGACTTTCGCCTGATGGGGAAATACATCACGTAACCTTTACAGTCTCCCAGATAATTCTGTGAATGGATGTGGCGGGAGTGTGTGCGTGCGCCTCGGCAATTGCTAATTGCGCTTATTTAGCTGTCATTGTGAGAAGCGTAACAAGGCTAGACGTGTTATTGAGCTGTGAGATGCGGAGTGGAAAGGCATCCTTCCTCACTCGTGACATGGACCTTGTGGAATATTTAGCTGTTACCTGAAACGTGAACTGTAATATTTTGATTGATTGCCATAGCTTTTATAGTATAGCACATCAATTAGCATATTTGAAGCCCCTACATATACATAATTTAATATCATTATGAGATATAGATTGTACAAAAATATAAGACACTTTTTATGTTGAAATTTGATACCTAGAAGTCTTACTTTCACAATGCCCTATACTCCCCCAACATATTTTTGTAACCAATTATATTTATATATACTTTCAACAGAATGTGTCACTACTGTACAGTATATAGCAATAGTGCCAAATGTTGTCTGTATGGGGCTTTAAAGATGGAGTCAGTGATGCTGGAGAAAGCTGATATTGATATTTGAACTTTTTGAATTGCAAAAGTATAAAGTTAACTACCCGTGCAGATTCAAGTTACCCCATCTCTTCGACACAGTGCAAGCTAGTAGTTTTAATAAGAAATATTTTATAGGTATTTTAATAGTGTCAATATAATAAATAAATATACTTATTTTAGTGTTGTAATTACAAATGTAAATTGCTATCGTAACATCACAGCCTGGCCTTTTACATTTCCCGCTGAGTGATCCTGCACCGGGTGACGTATTTTATATGTGATAGCAAAATGCTTACTTTGACTACTTAGCGGTCTAGAAATGTGGAAACACCAGTAGTTTTCAGTTGGAATGTGTGTCTTTGACAAAACCGGTAAGTTTGCAACATGAGTTAATCACAGGCCGTGGTATGGAAGAATATCGAAAACGCCATTCATTTTTCTCATAGGGAAAAAAACGCTTAGACCCAGAAGTCCTTATATGGGCATTATGATGTACGACTGCTGAGGTCTATGCCACAAGGTGCTACCACAGAAGATCCACCCCCCACATTGGACGTACGCATTGCCAAGGTTGGGAAAGTGTTGTGTGGTGAGGTCTACACCATTACCAGAGTTTTCGCAGAATTATACAAAAAGTACTATTTGCTGTACAATTGCTGACTCCACCTTTAATATAGCTAGCTGTATAGCGTTGGATGCAGCAGGCTCTCTGTGCTGTACTGTGATTACATGTGCTTTCCGGGGCTAAGTAGGCGCTGCCCCATGTGATGTATGTGCATATTTCCCTGCGGAGAACCCTTCACAATTGACTAGAGTGCCGCTGCCGCAGACAACCGCCACCGCGGCTGCCGTTGCCGTGGTTATTTAGCTCGGGCTCCGTCCTCCCTGTGTGGCTCTCTCCCTCTTCGACTGAGCGCCAGAAGATGGAGAATGGTGTCAGTCAATTCATCAGAGCTACACGGGCGGCTTGCGCTCTAAGGGGGTGACGGGGGAGGGGCGTGGCAATGGATGCCCCGTGGGGGAGAGGGGTGCTGGGGGGTGGGCGGGGCGTGGCGATGGATGCCCCAGGGAGGGAGGTGCACAGGCAGGCAGCGCGTGATGATGGCTCCCTGCTGAAGAACCAGTTCTCCGCTTTGTGCCACGCAGGCATGAAGCAGTAGACTTTAAGCAGACTTAATGGGCTGCACACCTGCATGGGCTCTTGCTTAGCGTGCGTACAGTGAACGCAGCCAAACACAGCACCAAAGGGCCCTTCCGGCCAGCGGAGAGCCTTCATGCCGCTCTGTGAGTTGTGAAGCTACACCTTGGAACTCAGCAGCCCACGGCTTGTTAGGCCGAGAGAATGCGCCGTGTTAATTAAAGATTTGTAAATATGCTTGAACGGGCTGCATTTTCACATTAGAGGAGATTTGCGGAATCAGAGCTGTAATATATTTCAATTAAGGATTAATTAAAAAATAATGGGCATTTTATTTTGCCTGGAAGACTGGGTTTGGATCCGATGCCGGCGTCTGCTGTGAGCTCGACTGGTGGAATATTGAATGCCGCTTCACCAGCACTGGAGGCAGCACATCTCAAGGTCTCGTGAAAACAACACGCTCTGCCCTCTTTCGCTATTTACGAAAGAAAGAAAGAAAGAAAGAAAGAAAGAAAGACAAAATAAAAGGAAATCAAACATGTTAGCGGTGCGAGGGTGCGGCCAATGTGCTAGCTTAATTAAATTATTTTCAACCACCCACTCATCCCCCCTCCCTATCTCTCCCTCTCTCC
>JAODLL010026153.1:0-13481 GCA_026546735.1 Forbesichthys agassizii | reverse complement strand
CCCCCCACCCCCCCCCCCCCCCCACCCCCCCACACACACACACACGCTCTCTCCTCCTTTCTTCACCACCTTTCTTCCTCCCCCCCCCTCTCTCTCTCTCTCTTCCCTGGCTGGGAGAGCAGAGCGGAGAGGCTCGGAGACACGGAACACTAGTTGTGCTGGCAATTATGTTAATGGCATGCTATTAGGCCCTGATTCCGTATGAGCGATCGGGGAGAGGCAGGGCCCCGGCGGCGGCGAATGATAACCGTGCGTGCGCCTCGTTGATACGGCTCCAGCAGGCTAATTTGCATAATGAACCCTGCCGACTAACGAGGGGCGTGGCCCCGACGCCGCTCAGCTGCTTATGAGGCCGCGGAGCTGAGGAGCGCGTTGACACCGCGTAGAGCCTCCCGAACCTCACCGTAGAAACTAAAAACAACAACAACAACAACAACAACGACGCCAACAAGAACCATCTCAGATATTTTAATGATATGGTCGGCGGTGGGGTTTCTCTTGCGATAACCGTGTAGATGTCTTGGTTTCCCCATGAATTATACATTCATTGCCAATTATGTTTTCGTTGGAACTGTACTGACTCACTCCCATAAATATAAATCAGTTTCTGATGTACCGTATAGCAAATAGACACAGAAGTGCACATGGCCTACACACAGGCTCACACATACTGTAACTGAGTCAGAATCACCCAGTAGACCCCGGCACACCAAAACCCCTCATCCTCCGGCAGCGAAAATCATTTTTTTACCACATTAAAACTTTCTGATGCTACAGGGAGATCAATCCCAACCGCTTGAAGATTTATTTATTCATTTCCTTGAACACTGCTCTGCATTGCTGTATCCGTCTCGCCGTCTTGATGTGTTATTTCTGCGTTGGTTGCTCCGCCGAGTGCGTCTTTAGCCATAGCCGGAGGATTGGATCAGAGCGATGTGGCGGCCCTGGGGAAGACATTAAACGCTCCCAGTGCCCCTCAGGCCGTTCTCCCGTCTGTTCTTCAACCTTTCCTTCTCTCTTAATGAGAACTCCTCCTAATTATTTCAGTGGCTGGAGCGTGGGGACCCAGCCAGAGTTAGTTCCCCCTGCGCTCGAACGTGACCGCTATGCTGATGAAGAGAGGGGATCAATAATTTAGGCCCCAGCCTTAATGGCAGTGTGAAGCGAAACCAATACATCTGAGTCAGAGCCTACATTTTAAAAGGCTGGATACGCCTGAATGTGTCGTCTGTTTATGTTCCTTAACATGCTGGTTATGTTCCTCAACACATTAAGCCTGCAGCAAGGACCCTATCCTAGCTGTATGAACTTACTGTATCACATTATCACAGTCTTAGGAATAACAATTTACATGGAAAACAAGATACAACCAGCATCGTAAATATTGCTGCCATCTGTCCCCAAGGGCCTTAACTCATCCTTCAAGCCTTCCTACTGCAGAGATAGCGGCCTTAGGAACACTTCACCCACCACCGAGACAGGCGTAATATTTAAGTCTATGAGCCGAGCCCCTCCATGTGTCTCCCGGGAGACATCCATACATCTTTTAGGGACTCTTCACATCATGGAAAAGCCTGTGTGGAGTTTGTACACTGCAGTCTCTTCCTCAATTATTAAAGCTGGGACTCGGGTGCTCTGTTTTAGCTCAGCCTTGGAAGAGGGAAGGGAAGGATGTTGACGTTTTTCCACGTTTTTTCTATTAGAATTTCTTTTTTTATAGAAACTTAAGAGAGGGCTGTGAAAGGCTCATATGGATTTCATACTGCGGCCTCGCTTCAAACAGAGTGTTTCTCTGTGGGACGCACTACATATTTTCATTGTTGCATGCGCTGTCACTGGACGATACCATAGGGACTGTGCAATCATATACGGGACGCGCTTGCTCACGATGCACCCATTGAGTGACGTGTGAGGGCTGCGGTTTGAACTGTAATGAAGTCCAAATGGCGGAGATCGAAATGTTAGCAAACAACTTGGCCTGACAAACAATAACGTCACCAACAGACATCTGTGTCGTCGGTTGCAAGACATACCATGGCAGTGTGGGGAATGATGAACAATGAGCCAGCATTGTATGTATAACAGGATCCAACATTAATCCCATTGTCTCTTGTAACAATATTCTAATCCAACCGTATAGTCATGTCTAGGGTACAACCTCAGGAGTCACAGTACCACTTTGATTTGATTACATTGTTTATTTTTTCATTAAAGTGCAAAGTAATTCTTGCCCTGCTCCCAAAGTCGTTCTGGCTTAAGGCGATGGCACTCATATAAAATCCATCCTTTGTCTATCTGAATTGTAGCTGTCTCTAACTGTGATTAAATATTGATATCCATGTAAGCACACGTGCCATATTGAATAGCTTATTCACAGTCACAGCCTCTCTCTGCAGCATAGAATGAACCACTATTAGGTTGAGAAATAGGCTCATTGTTTCTGGAGTCACTGCTGATTTATGGTGACAAAATTAAGTGTTGTCACACCAAAGTGAAAAAAGAATGATTACTCATATCCAACATAGCTGTCAACAAAAGGCTGGGACAGTAATCCCGATGTGAAAACTAGCATGTATGAAACATGTAGCCTACATTGACGGCTCTGGAAGTAATTTAATAAAGTCTAGTGGACGTAAATTCCATGTTAAGATGGTTGACAGACGATAAGTACAGGGTAATTGATCAAGATTTATGTCATTCACAACAAACAAAGAAAATAAAACTTGTGTTCGCTACATTGCTAGCTTTAGGCTATGCGTTTAGCGCTGTATTCTTTTTGTGCTATATCTTTAGGTTTATTCATTAGCACTGTATTAATTTCTATGATAGCTTGTTCGGTTTTGGGGGCAATACCACAAGTATGTCGCTGTTGCGTTTTAAGTGCCAAAGTTTTAGAGCATTGTGTTTCTCTTTGCACCACTGGTGTGTTTTTTTTCTTTTTCTATTTAGGTAAAACCTAATCCCATGCCGCCTCTCAGTGAGCTAAAATTCTAATGTTCAATGCCATGTGGAGCGTGTACAGCTGTATGGCAGCGCACACACAGTATACATCAGGGCTATCTGGAGGATTATGTTTTCCTTCCACAGCAAAAGTGGCGAGACTACATTGCATAATTATTCCCTATTCTCTGTCTTTGCTTTTTCCTGAAATTAAACATTTTCTGCCAGAACACACCCCCTTTCCCAGCCCCTCTACCCCTCCCCACCCCCCCACCCCTCACTCCCCCCCCCACATACACACACACTTCCCTTGTCCTTGTCTTTGGCTGATATCTCAGGGTCAGCTGTCTCTGCCAAATAGCAGCATGGCGGCCTCTTACTGTTGAATGGCTGGGGTGGTTAATGGGGGTGGATGGAGGAGGAATGTGTGCGTTAATGATATATAGGTATATGTTCTAATGCGAACCCACACACACACACACACACACACACACACAGGTGCACTTTATGTATTGTACACACACACACACATGCATACGCACAACCACACACACACACACACACACGCACACACACACAGGTGCACTTTATGTATTGTACACACACGCACATGCATACGCACACAACACACACACACACACACACACACACGCACACACACACACACACACACACAGGTGCACTTCATGTATTGTACACACACGCACATGCATATGCACACAAACACACACACACGGACATTCGTGTCGCAAACACATATACACACACACACACACACACACACACACACACAAGCGTGCACACATACACACACAAGCATGCAGACCAACACACACACACACACACACACACACAAGCGTGCAGACACATACACACGCATGCACGCACACACACATGAACATAAATACAGGCACGAACTTGCATGTTAACCACACACACACACACGTGTGCAGACACACACACACAAACACCACACAAGCATGCACACCTACACACACACACAAGCATGCAGACCAACACACACAAGCATGCAGACCAATACACATACCACACAAGCGTGTGCACACACACACACACACACACACATACACACACACACACACACACACACACACACAAGCATGCAGACCAACACACACATGGGCGTGAGCGCCGTAAGCAGCATCTTAGACAAGCAAAGAGCTTTTTGGAGGCGGAATCTCTCTCCGTATATGAAGTGGATGAGGTAATGTGCTGGGAGTTAATGGGTTTATGCAACATAGTGGAACCAAACAGCTCATTAGAAGACTGGAGACTTAACCCCAGCCAGCGCTGGCTGCCGTGCTGTAAGTCTGTCACAGCACGGCTATTGCAAGCCAGGGAATTATGCAGGCTCCAGGGGAGTACACTTAGGAGAAATCCAATACAGAGAGCTTTCAGTGAAGTCTTAGTCCAAGTTAAGTGCAACAGGTGAGTTACGTTACAGTATACGTATAGAATGACCGTAATCCTAGTCGTCGCCGTTGGTCGAGATACTGTACATGTCCGATCGAATGGTGTTTATGTCCTGACAATGTTGTAGTAGGTAGTCCAGTTTGGGAGTTCTTTATATCTTTATGTATATTTGCCTTGTTCTTACATTTTTCTTTCTTGGGTGTTTCTCTGGATTACTAGGGCTGGTTCCTTTTATTTTTTTTTTGTATTTCAGTTTTTGTATTTATGTGCTTTTTGACTGTTGCGAAATGCCCTCTCATACATATAGGTTTAGACAAATGTTCATATGTAACATATACATTTCTGTAATTGTAGGAGACTTAATATGAGGCACATGCAATATGTTTGACAGATATTCAAAAAAAATGTTTTATTGTTCCGTACTAGAACTACAGATTTTTTTGGACCGAGCTGTGAACTTACTTCCTAACCACTGTTTTTGTGACTCTAAAATTACTAACTGGTACCGGTTCCAATTCTAGTTCAGTTCTGTCTAAAGAGAGATTGATTTTATTTTTCTCTCCCATCTCAATTTCACACAACCTCTTTGTTTGCTCTTGGTCTTGACCTGGCCTCAAGCACGTTTTTACTCAGTCTTGTCATGAACTCTACTGTTGCTACCAGCTAACTACTGTATATGTTGTGGTGGTTGGTCCGTAGTGGCACGATTTAAAGGTTTAGCCAGCTATTGCACGTGAAATGTAAGCTAATAATGTAAGCTAATTGTCAAATTCACCAGTCATTTCTGGCATTTCGCTAACTTACCATTCTCTGAAAAAAATTATCCGGTATGTCTTCTACACAGCCCTGGCTACGTAAATAGGAACACAGACAAAGTGGTGAACATCGCTAACAACCACAATGCCCTTGGAAACGCAATGAGTTTCAATGTGTGGGGGTGGAGTTCTGAGGGTGTTTGTTTTGATTTAAGCTTGAAGTGCTTTCGACGACGACTAACCCTGCCTTTAAATGCCACAATACAGTATAGTGAGGCCAGTAATGCATAGCCCTACAGTATATATCCACAACACAATGTTGCTGAATCAAACATCGATATGGCATGTTGCCAATCACAGTATTTCAGTTAGTGCTCATCAGTGATAGAGTAGGCTAACACTACATGCTTTTCTCTACTACACGATAGCATTGCTTGTGACATGAATGTTTTTAATGATGCCTGTGTTTCATCGCAGGTTCATCTCAGTTCTTGGCAGGCAGGCAGGCAGCCGTTACCGGCTCTCGGGCCTGTTGTGGAGAGAGAGAGGGAGAGAGAGTTTCCGGTCTATTTCCATCGATGTGTGTTCATTCTAGGTGACTTGGGGGACTGTATGTCATTAAAGGCACATGCCTTGCCTCTAGCTAGCCGAGTGTGAAATGCTGCGCCTTAGATATGCTGGTCTGCCTTTGTCTGGTTCCACCAGCGGGCCGCGATGCCGAAGTCCCTGACAGAAACCTAGCACCGTTTTTTTTAGAGGTCACGAAACATGCTGTCACGAAACAACTGTTTAAATTCAACACAATGATTCCTTGTGATGATGTTATGGTATAATTATCATATTTAAATTGAACGTATGTAATTTCAATCAATAAATAATGACATCCCAATTGGGCAACTTTGTATAGTTTAATTGATGAATGCATACTTCAAAGACGACCTATTGATGGAATAAATTACGCAGAAAACTGTGTTGTCATTCTCACTAACAGGGCGGAATCCTGTCAGGTTGAAGCAGAGAGAAGAGTCATTTTGGGACAAATAATCATGACAAATTTTCCCCAGTTGACCATTTCCAAAGCTTTTTTATAGCAGTTTCAGATATATAAACCTTTATTGGATAATAGGGGTAAGACACAAAGTCTTGCCTTGGGTTCACACTCACATTGTTATAGGGCCTTCTTGGCATTTAAAACTTTATTGTACAAGTTTGACATCTTTTGGAAATATGTAAACGGAGGAATGTAATAAATGTTCTCTTTTGTGTAGCCGGTGTGTAAAATATCAGCTATGGGCAGCATAATTATCTGGGTAGTAATTCATCCAAAAAATTGTGAATAGAACATGATGTATTAATAACTAAAATCATTAATAACTAACATAATAATGCACAGCAAAAACTACATCCAACTCAGTGTAATAATCTTTTTTTTAGATTTTAAAATCTAGTGGGACTTGTTTCTAATATAAATGACTTATCTGGTGATTTAATTTAAGTAAAAATGCACTAACTTGAAGTGAACTTGAAGTGCATTTCAGTTGATAGGCAGCCAGTTTTGCTTGTTTGAAGTATCAGTCAGCTCATAACTAATATATTTGCACTTATATTTGATAGGGCATTTTTTGCAGTGTGGCAATAATCTACCAATTACAAAGTACAAACCGTTTAGGCCGCATTCAGACATAAGTTTGTATTAAAAGCACTGGTCTGAGCATTTTTTTATGTAGAAAAAAAAGCATCTGAAACGGTTGTTATGGGAAACACCAGGTCTCACTATGCGCTTTGTGATTGGTCATCTGTCAAAAATCAGGCGTAGGGCATTTTCTTCTGAGAAACTAAAAGACCACTTGTGTTTTAAGTGGTCAACAGACTGTGAGTGGTCCAGGGGCGGCAAGTGGTGTAGCGGTCGAGCGGGGCGACGGGTGATCGAACCCCGCTAACTCCTCACCAAGTGTCGAGGTGTCCTTGAGCAAGACACCTGACCCTATATAGTTCCTGCTGGTCAGGTGTCTCGGTGAGTGTGTATGGGTGAGTGTGAGGCAAATAACGTAAAGCGCTGTATAAATGCAGTCCATTTGACAGTTGTGCTGTACATTAGGTCAAATATAGCATCGCGAGCTTCAGTTTGACCTCGCCATGAGACTCAGTCTGGAGAGCTTGGAAGTCGTTGTGTTTCAGGCCGGTAAACCTAGTGTGTGGCCAATCAGCATCGCAGTTTACTACGGGGGGCGTGGTTTAGGTGTGATGAAGGCGACTTGAAAACAACTTAAGTCGAAAACTACAATGGCGGGCCTATAGAGGTTACCGTAGTAGCCTAGATGATACAATATAGCTTCAGTTTTATTATAATATATTAGAAGAACAAAGGTTTTTCTCAATAGAAAATATGTTTTCACTCTTCTTCCGACATTTCGACTGAAGAGTGGATAACAACAGACTCTGCTGGTTCACAGGTCCGTCCAATCACATGCCAAGCATTTCTTTTGAAAGCACCTGCCCTTTTAAAACAGTTTCAATGGACGGCTCCCCAGATGGATGTGTCACAGATATCTGGCGTGTGTAAGGCTATAAAATATTCCAAATGCATCATAAGTTCATGCTCCTAATATATCTAGCATATCATACATGGATTTATTTAAACTTGGCAGTATTCAGAAAGGATGTGCAAAAGTGGAAATGCTGTTTACAGAACCCAATCATCTTTCAGAATATTGACTTATTCCAATTTGATATGCGTGTGCGTGTAAATGTTGTTATTGACTTCACTGTAAATAGGTATTACATATCAGGCTGCCTCGTTATTAAGTATTATGTATACAGTATCTTATTCATGACGGGTTCTGATTCACAGAAAATAAATATTGTATGCTTTCTGTGCGGTGAACCCTGTGTAAGAGAGGTGGTTCTGGAAAGGCTATAAAGGTCTTTTTCGTTAAGCCGGCGCCTTTTTCCTAAGGCAGGTGAGCATCCTCAAACCACGAGAGTAGAATTTAAAAAGAGCTGGGGAGGTATACTCTGCAGGGAAACCAAAGCAGGAAGTCAATAAGCCCTGAATCTTTTATGAAGGCAGTGGTATTCAGATCACAGCGCTGCTGACAGAGAGAGGAGTCTGCTGCTTTAAATGGGGAGGAAGACTCGTGTAGCAGGGTCTACATATCTCCCAGACGTACCTGAATCCTCATTAACGCAAGACCTGCTTCATGCCCTATAATGCTCTGTTGTTTGGGAGGTGCGGAGGTTCGGAGGCACTGGTTTTCCGAGACTTCATTTCGAGGAGTTGAGCAGCCAACTTAGCCAAGCATGTTCAATATTATATATTAATAAGGCACATTTCATGGAAGCATGTATGAATCATGAAATCATGTATTGAATGATCTAGTGATTTTTTTGGAAGATGTGTGTGATTTGGTGCGTGTCTGCAGTACATCCTAACATACAGCAAACCTAAAGACACCATTTGCTACCTACTTCAGCCAGACCTATATGTGGCCAACTTGTTGTTGTTTACCAAGGCTGACTCTGGAGATGTTTGAGCAGGTATTGATTAGCTGTAAAACGCTGTCTTGTGAGGTAAGGCATCTGCCTAAGAGCAGGCTGCGTTGTGTTGAGTACTGAAAATAGCCAGCCAAATAAATTAATGCATTGTTATTGTTGCCATATCTAATTTAACGTATCGACGAAACTCTCCACTCGACAAGAAATGTCACGAGATGAAAGCAGGTAACTAATTTCAATGGAAAACAAAGTTCCAGCTATTTTTTTATTTTTATTTTTTGTCTTTTTTTATGGGTTCCTGGAAACGTGGCATTGAATTGCCTTCCCTCCCTGCTGCTATCTTGGTGAGCAAGAAGACCCAGGTGCAGCATTGCGAAAAGGTCGATGTGGGTCTTGGTGGATTTGGCTGCCGTGGCTGGGAGATGTCCACAATAAAAGCCCCTTTTATATGTCCCGTCTTGCTAGGGATGCCGTGGATCTCATTGCAATTAAAACGGAGTGTCCATCAGGGGCTATCTCGGCTCTGTGTGGCCCATATGTTTGGGTGCTGATAGACCGTGGATTACTCTGTTTGGGACACAGATAACAGGCTGTTTATAACCTTGGCAGAGTCTGGGGTCTAATCTGGCAGGAGCATATTTCCCCTTGCTCCCAGATAAAGGGCTGTTAGCAGCTTTATCACACAGGCAGATAGAGGCACAGCCAGTGCAAGACGAGCACAGCGGCGAGTCCAATCTGGCACCGCACACATGGTTCTGCCGCTTTATTTTTAGACCCTTATCACCCCCCCTCCCCGTCCCCAGCAACTCCCTACCCCCTACCACAAACACACACACACACACACACACGCGCGCTTGCGAGGAGAGCCAGCCTCAGTCCTTGTCGGAAAGAGCAATCAATTTCTACATCTGCCTTTGCAGGCAATGTGTGGACCAACAGACAAATTAAAAGGACAAGGCCACCCCCACCCCCCCCACACACACACACACACACACATACACACACGCCACCCCTTTTTGTCATGACAGGTAGGCTTGGCTTGGCTTCATTTTGGACACATACAATTAAATGAGGAATTTGCACTGTCATACATGTAATAATAATGTTTTCTTACAGTTTGCTAAACATAATGAACATAAAAGTTATTTAGAACCTAAAAATGTTGCATTTGATGTATATGCATCTCAAATAATTCCGGTAAAACAATGTAAATGCAGTATTTTTTGTTTTGTTTTGTTTTAGAATGTATTCACTCCTCTGTATACTTCTAAAATATGTTGCTTCCTGCTTCCTGCTATATGCTATTTTCTCAGCCTTCCCATCGTGATGGCTCTGCCTGGGCACAATTAGAGGGAGCGCTCTTTTCACAGCCAGAGAAAATTGTCCTCCTCTGTAAATTGCTTCGCTGTAGCTTAAAAAAGATCTGCTGTTCCCCTTCTCATTCAGACTTTCTTACCAGCACCTCGCTCTCCATCTCTTTCAGGAAAATTGCTTTCCCCTCAATCAACAGATTGCTTGCTGCACTTAAGGGTAAATACAGGTAGACTGCAGCATTAGCATAACATTATTCAGACAAGTGTCAACCTCTAGCAGGTTACCAGTGCTATCTACACACTTAGTGCGAGGTGAAATGAAGTGCCTCAGAGTCAGCGTAAGAGAGAGAGAGAGAGAGAGAGAGAGAGAGAGAGAGAGAGAGAAGGGGGTGGGGGGTGGGTGTTGGTAAGGTTGTGGTGTTTCAGAAGTGTGAGAAGTTGGATTTGACTAACGGGTGGCTGTGCAAAACAGACTCCCCGTGCAGAAATGCGCCATCTATGAGGAATTCACACATAGCAAAGCGCAGAGGATAACAAAACCTCTCTCGACGCAAGGTGACTTAACGGGCAAGATGTACTGCGCGTGCCGTTCCCTCTTGGCAGGCACGTCCACGTCAGACCCGAACAGAGAGGCAAGGACATCTCTGGGGGTCTGCAGCATCTAGGTCAGAGCAGTCCCATAATCCAACTGGAATGCTGATGAAAAGACTTGGCAACAATCAGGACGGACTGCATGGGAAATAGGCAGTGCGTGTTACGATGGCACTTCTTTTGTCAAAAGACTGGAATATTAAATCCACCAAAAGGCACCTTTGCATTAGATGGTCATTATGAGCTGGTTTTATGTTGTCTCATTATCATTTAGATCAAATCACTGACTGCCCTGCTTTTCCGTGCCGGAACAACCTCACAAGCATAAAACGTGGTCCTGTATGTACATTTTGGGCCGCAAAACCGGAGCTTGCATCTGATTTATATCGATGCAATGTAATATATGTGATTGTTCCCATAGAAATTAGTTCAATTTTCGAACCTTCAATGCTAAAGTGGTTCTATACTTAGTTGTTTTTTTAACTAATTTGATTTATTTTATAGCCCTACCAATGTATTGGAAGGGATATATGTTTCTACATATGGTTAAAAAGCTAAAGAATAAGGTGGTTTAGACATAAAACATTTTCACAGTATCCCTTAGGTTTAAACAAATTGCTGTTTAGCATATGTTATAACTGCAAAAGACTATGGAATTGAATTTGCATTAGTAGACTACTACTTAAAAAAGCAGCTTGAGTATCATTTAGGTTTCCCTCATTCATGTTCTGTTATGTTCGGGGCGTCCTTGGTTACGGTGAAGGGTAGCATCCGTGATCTTTCACCGGGAAGACACAGAGTCCAACCTCTGTTATGACTCCGCCCCATTCTATACTCTTTTGATTGACAACAGATGTTCCTCGTGACCTACATTTGCATGTGCTCAGTGACCCAGATAGGACCTGCGTTAATGAGCAACTCGGCCAGCTCAAGTAGCTACCTTTTAAAATATATATATTTTTTTTTTTTTTAAATTTTTATCTCATCTACAGTGGGGCCCTTGATCTGTGTTGCCGTAGCAATGTCCCCCAGGGCCATGTGTCTCTCAGAATGGGACATGTAGACCTGTCCGGACAGGCCATTCTAGGTCATCTGATTACTATTCATGGTGGTCTCTAATGAAGATCCTGCCCTATCCCATACGCCATCAGATTTTAATAGTATCTGTCTATTTTATTTATTTAACCTTTTTTTGACCAGGACGTACCAATTGAGATTAAGAATCCCTTTTTCCAGGGAGATCTGACCACAATAGGCAGCAGCATAACAGATATACAGTGAAATACAGAGAGACGACCATAAAAAACAGGCATAGGAGATCGTGAGTAAGTGAGTCGTGTTACAGTTACATTTTACAAACAATTGCATCTTAAAGAATTTGACTGTAATTCTTAAATTTTAGATTTAAAAGCATTTAGTGAAATTAATGATGTTATGACGTATTCCATGCTGAGGGTGCGGAGTAAATAAAAAAGTAAACAAACTGTTCCCATTTCTGTGCGGGTTTCCGGATAGCGAGAGCAGGAAAAAGTTCTGAGAACCCCAAGAATATTGCGGTACTCTTCTGCATGATAAAAAACACATAGATGTGGGAGCAGACCAAGAAGTGCCTTACTGTATAAACATTGGTGTAGCACACATCCTACGAGTGGCCAGAGATGGCCATTCTAGATGATATCGTCTGTTTTCCGTGCAATAATCTGTGCAGAATTCCACGCTGAGATTTGGGCTGCAGTGTAATCCCACACAGCCGTTGTTTGCCCACGCACAGCACAACCAAAGTCAGCATTGGCAGTGTGATATGGACAGCATTTATAGAGCGCTTTTCCAACCTTTCGGCTACTCAAAGTGCTTTACAGCAGCTTTACATTCACCCATTTACACACATTCATACACCGATGGTGGCGTCAGCCATCCAAGGCCCCGTCTGGCCACCGGGGGCAGTGTAGGGTTACTTGTCTTGCTCAGGGACACCTTGAGGAGTTAGCAGTGTTGGAACCAACGACATCACACTGTTTCCCCATAGTGTGATGTTCACAAAAACAGAGCTGCTTTTTCATCTGTTGGGCGTGAGACGAGAGCTGTCTCGCGCTTTCACGCAAACATAACCTTCATGCCGCAGCCATAAGCGCAGCCATGACCGCGCACTGTTCCGATAAACACCATTGTTACTCTAACTTCTTGTTGACGTGTGTGTGTGAAGAAAACTAAGAAAAATCCTCAATCGTTACATCATATGCTCTTGAAGTAGTTGAAGCGTCAAAATGTGCTTTAATATTACAAATACGTAATTAAGTAATTATGAATGAAATAAGAGTTTTCTGTATTGTAAATATCTGACAATCGATAACAATGGTAATCTTTCAGCGGGGGAAAATAACACGTTTTCCTGTGAAAAGTAAAACCTTCATTCAGCTGAGTTGTACGTCCGCCTTGCTTATTTCAAATAGCGATGTGCTCATTTGTGATGACGAATCAAAAAGGGACACTTTTTATCTTCTTCTACTGGATGCATTAGACGGCCATTCAATTTTCTTCGGTCGCCACTGTAATGACACAGTGTGATGAAAGAGGCTCTATCAGGGCTGGTCTGTGCAATAGTTCCTCCAGTGGAATTACTGTACAGTCAAATAGCTTTCCTGTTGCCGATATGTAAAATAGCAAATCCTATTATTCCTCCTGCTAAATAACACCGCTCCCAGAGGCATTCCTGTGATGTTTTAATGAGAGTCTGAGACCCGGCGCTCGGCTGTGACTTCTCCGCTCGCGTTCCCCCTAAACCGCCGAGTACGAGCCCCCATTAATAATTCAGCTCATTAAAGTGTGTAATTAATCTGGAGCGGTGTAACGGGGAAAAGAGACCGGGGGCGCCGGGAGAAGATGCTCCTGTGGGGGAGGCACAAGAAAAACATTTTGGGGTAAGAAGCAGCAACCCCCCCCAGATCGGAAGAGC
>JAODLL010026142.1:0-24363 GCA_026546735.1 Forbesichthys agassizii | reverse complement strand
GGGATGATGAGTGTAACATGAGTGGTGGTATTACTTTATTTTTTATATATTGTATTGTTTTTACTAATTTTGTATTGATTTTAATGACGTTGTAGTGTGAAGCACTTTGTGTTACATGAATTTCGAATGAGAAGGGCTATATAAATAAAGATTGATTGATTGATTGATTGATGTAATAATAGAGTAAGCATCGCATATCACTGTATAATGATATATTAATTGTATAACATATTTGAACAATATACATATTACTTGTCAGTACAATGAATAATAGTATAATAATACTTTAGTTTGCATTCATACTTTAACACATCAACACGTACCATGTGTACACGCGCACATACACACACACCTACTCACAGACACACACATACATACACATATGCCTTCTAGCTAAATGAGAGCGAGCAGCTGAGAAAAGAGACTTCTATTCTCATTTAACCGCAAGGCTTTTCACAGGCTGCCACACTAAGAGAAACATTAAGCTTGGCATTTAAAAGCTTGGCAATGTGTTTTCTTTTCCTTTTTTCCAAACACAACAATTTACCTGAACCCTGTGCGTTACATGTTGTTTATCTCTGCACAGCGTGGAAAGTGTTTGCTTCACTTTTGTCAGTGTAAAATGCTGCCTTTGCTCTGCATTTTAAAAGTATAGGCCTCCTGGGTTGTTAATAAAAATGCCGCCTGCATCTTGGTGGAGCATAGTTGAGAAGTAAACACCCGGACACACTGCATCCAAATGTTTGTTGCTCATCGCTTTCTAGCTGAAAATTGGTAGCTTGTTTACATGCCAGGCTTTGGTTGCCTTGGTATCCCTCTTGTATATGTCCCACCCGAAATGTTTCAGGAAATCTGTCAGTCAACGATATCCTTAGCTGCCATTGGTTGTTGCCTCTATTCTGCCGCCTGAAGTTGAGATTTGTTTAACTTAGTTTAACCGCCAACTTTGAGTCACTTAATGAGATTGACGTTCCAATGTCTCTCGTTGTCACATCACTGCTAGTCGCTCGCAGCGTGTCAGGGGCTTAAGCTACTGGATAGCTAAGACAATAGAGTGAAGTAGTTTAGTTTGTGGTGCACTGACAGAAAAGTGTCCTTGTCCTTGCGGGCTCAGAGGATGCTGACAGAGAGGGAAAAATTATATTTCTTATAACTGCTACTTATAAGACGGCTTTTATAAGACTGCCCTTCTGGAGTCCCCAATGCAAACTGTCTACTGGGGCAGGCAAAGGTTCCATGCTATCATGCACAGCCGTGATTTGCAGCCACTTGGCATCACTGGCTTCTTTCAGGTGCATGCACGCCTTAATATAATGATGTAGCCCCCGATAATGATGGACCATGTCTGAATGGCGTATATGAGCAGCCCTCTCTACCTGTCGGGCTTTTAATCAAATGGAACCAGCAATTCTACATCCAGGTCTTGTTGAAGCACAGCTAAGCTAATGTAATTCTAATAAGTGAGATGGGGGGGAAAGCCTCACCCAACTTTAATCCACTTTTTCCGGACTCTCCATGCTATGTATATTTCAATTGGAATACGTTTTTATATATATATATATATATATATATATATATATATTTTTTTTTTTTACTGTGGCTGGATAAGTAGTCTTTGTGCGCCTCGAGCACTTTGCTCTCTTTACTGATGGATGATGCTTCGCTTCAGCAGAGAGGGAGGGAGAGAATGGGCAACAGAGAGAAAGAGAGAATGGATGTATGGGGGAAATTAAAAGAAAAGGATGGGAATGCAGGCTGGAAAGAATGAAATGCAAACGTAGATAGAAAACAGGAGTGATTAGGATAAAAACGTGTGTGTGTGGTTGTGTGGTGAGGGGGGGGGGGGGGGGGGTTACTATACAAACGTGTCCACCAAATCCGCTGAAAATCTCAGAGAAGATTTTTGCATCAGAAAGGGAAGGGAGTCCCTCTAGTCTAAATGTCTAAATACGCAGCGCCAATAGCAACGATTTGCCTGCCATTGAGAGCCTATTCACTGTGCGTCTCCTTCAGAGAGCTGAGAACACTCTCTCATAGTCTCTGAGGTTTATCTACCTCAGCCGATCGCCCCATCACCCCCACACCCACCCCTTCCCAATTCACGTTGGAATGTGGTATTCTGTTCAGCTAACTTCCCACCTCTGCTGTGTATGTGTGACACGCCTGCCCCCAGAGCTGTGCCCGGTGCCATGCGGCGGCCATGGCATGTGCTCGGAGGGCCGCTGCCAGTGCACAGAGGGCTGGGTGGGCGCGGCGTGCGACCAGAGGGCATGCCACCCCCGCTGTGAGGAGCACGGCCAGTGTCACGACGGGACCTGCGTCTGCCAGCCTGGCTGGGAGGGGGAACACTGCAACATCGGTGAGATACATGTGTGTGTGCGTGTATGTGTGTTTGTTTGTGCTGTGTGTGTGTGTGTGTGTGTGTGTGCTTGTACGTGTGTGCGAGTGTGAGTGTACAGTACGTGTGTGTGTGTGCGTGCGTGTGTGCATAAGCGTATATGCATGTGTGTGTAAGTGTGTGTGCTGCAAAGTATGCGATTCCACATATGTAAATGCATGTTTCTGTCAAGTTACCAGTCTAGGAGAACACACCACACGTGATTGAGGAGCTGACATATTCCTTAAAAGATATGTGCGTCAGTCCGTACTTTACATTAAAACAAAAGGAAACATGTATAACAAGACATTTGGCCTCATGTACGTACATTAGCGAGCGCAACGTACATTTGAAACGGATCACGTAATCTGCGCTTTGCACCGTCCTCTAAACTTGGCGTTAACACGGTAGTCTGGTCTATGGTCCAGCCATATCTGTAAGTTGCGGCGCCCGATAGCAATGGAACTAAATAGCCTACTTGTCTATGTGTCCCGTCAAATCTAAAGGTAACAGTGGCGTATGGTAATTCTACCCCAAAAATTTCTAACATTTAAATGAAAGCACAATTTTAACAACACACAAGCAATCAAACCCTTCGTCATGTGTATTCGTCGTGCTTGAGATTAATAACATCCTCTTTGCGCTTCTCCGCCCATATTTTTGCACGACACGCCCAATCTCCCCTCCTCTGAATGCATTATGCATGAAAAGGAAAGCGCAACTTGCGATCCTGTGTTTTTTCAGCAGGTAGAACAGCATTTTAGCCATGTGCGTACAATACAAACATAGCATACAATGCTATGTTTTCAGGCGCAAAGTGCAACAAAATTACACATAAAATGGGCGCTTACACATTACGAGGCCCATTGTCTGTACAATGTATTCCTACATACATGCATACGCATATGAGATTAAAGTTTGGTCTGTGGACAGCAATACATGTTTTCAGAGATAAATTGCAGCTTTAAGGATATCCAGCGGAGATACTTATGTCAAACACATCAATTTAATATTGCATCATGGGAATTAGTTCTACATTTTGTCTGTGTGTCTATGTGTCTTTTTCTGTACAGTATTTCTGCTTGTGTGTGTGCGTGTTTGTGATTGTGTGTAATTAGCCCCCTTTTATATTTTGATTAGTTTGATCCCTAGGTGTGTGTTGAGCTCATAATAGAATATTAATATTCGGCTGTTGTGGTAATTGCTATTCACAAACCTCCTTTCTCTTATCCAGCTCTCTCTCTTTTCCCAACAGTCACTCACGATTTGGATGTTGTTGTGAAAGGTAATCGTTCTAATCTGATAAGTTACATGCATATATTCATCGTGACCATGTACGTTCTAGCTTGGCTACGGTGTCTTTGTATGTTGTAGCTCCACATATAAATGTGTGTGTGTGTGTGTGTGTGTGTGTGTGTGTGTGTGTGTGTGTGTGTGTGTGCAGACGGCTGCCCAGGGCTGTGCAGCGGGCATGGCCGCTGTACCCTGGAGCAGGGCGGATGGCGCTGCGTGTGCCAGGCTGGCTGGAGTGGGCCCGGATGCAGCGTTGTCATGGAAACCGACTGCAGCGACGGAGCCGACAACGACGGAGGTGACGAGTCTAGCGCTGCTACGGTTCTCCCTCGCAACGCTCACTTGTTCATGGCGGCTTATTTCCGTCCACTTCTTTTCCTCTCCTTTCCCCCTATGATAGACAGGCATCGACTGTGCATAGCTAAATATAGAGGAGCACAGCTATGTTCCTGACTCCTGAGTTCCAGCCCACTTTTTGAATTTCGCTGGGCACTCGATGAGCCTGGCATTGCACTTGTCAACAGCGTTTTTCAGTTCGCAGAGACACGCAGAGCCAACCCTTTGTGGGCGGATGGATTTGACTTGCAGATTTTATTTGCATAAATAGCATATTTTGTCAACATCGACTGCCATTCCTAAAAAAAATAAAAAATAAACACTCAAATCAGAATTGGGAGAGTCTCTGCGCTTAAGCAGACAAGTAATTCAGTCTTAGTATTAGGCCAAACTAGTTTCTCTTCTAAAGTTAGTAGATTAAATACTTTCCTGAGAGAGGCATTTGTAGTTTGATCATACATCTCAATTCTGAGAATGCATCATTTCATGACAGGATATACAAAGCAAATGACGACATGCAGTAGTTCTGTTCATCATTATAAGCTTGTTTTATGTCCCACCTTCTCTGTCGTGCATTAAACACATTGTAAGATGTACAGTGTAATGCAAATGCTAGATTGGCTGCTGCTGCTTACAGGGTCTAATTTGTTTTTTAAATGCCATTAAATAAACATTATGAACATACCTGTCAATCTACAGCCATAATTCGTCATTGTAAACAAGATGGTGCCACTTTTCTTTGGAGAAATAGCTTCTGTGTTCACATCAAGCAACATCACACAATAGATTGCAACTAGCAGTTTCAACTGAGGTAGCATTAGAATAACTTAGAATAACTTCCCGCTGTTGGAACCATATAGATGGTTTACGTGAACTGGCAGATGTAAACATGTATCTTAAAGGTTTTTTGCCAAAATAACATGGATGACTGGGTAGAGACTAATTATTTTCATGACATAAGAAGTCAGTGGCAAACCGTTCAAACTCTGGGCATATGGGGCATTACTTTATCTGGAGAATAAAATAACAAATAACACAGAGGCACAATCTAGGAAATAAGCCAGAAATGTTTCTTGTATAATTGCACCATTATTTTAGCGTCCCAGTTGCATTGGTTCTGATTTTAAATTGCTATGTTTTTGTATGTGTTCTGTCTATTGGGTTGTTTTTCCATAAATAACATATATCATATATAAATTAATATAATTTAAATGAGTCAACCTGATGCATAACCAACTGCAGCCAACCTCCCAATATAGAAACATAGAATAATTGTTTTTGTTTTGTTTTCAGTATATCTCTGATAACATCATTCATCATGATCTCTCTTACTCCCTCTATGTACTAAGGAGGGGCAATGTGGGTGACTGAGTAGAGGGTTGTTATTCCTCTCTATTATAAAAAGTGCCCCCCCTTCCCCACCCACGCCATGATTATTTTGTTTTCCACTTTGTGTTCTTATAATATTGTGTAAATGAATATGGATGAATTTCTGCAAGGAGAATGTGTCTGCCACAAATAAAGCCACATCCCCATTATTCCGCCGCATTAGAGTTGATTATGCTAGCGCAAGACGCTAACAAAGCCTCATTCTTTCCCCCTTTATCGCTCTATCCTTCAGCTCCCACATCTTTTCATCTAATTTTCTATGATGAAATCCAGCTTTCTGCCCTAATTGACAGCTTTACTATAGGTTCTCATGGCACTGTTTTTGTCTTTGATGGGGAAGAAGGTAGAAAGATTATATCATATGCAATCAGAGAATAAGAGGAACCTTGAAGGGGTTTTCAATAATTCCCTCTGGATAGGAGAGAAGATATGATCCAGTTTTATCAAAATCAACATTTATACAGAAACCACTCCTCATGAAGTCTACTGAATCCACTCGTCAGTGCTGGTCCTCATATAGGCTCTTATATATAGGCTAGACTGAAACTCAAAATATGCATAAATATAGACAGTGTGTGTGTACAAATGTACACCTAATATAAAATATTGTACTAGTCTCTTTTGAGTTGCCACAAAATGAACGATTGTCAATATATCAATTCATTTTGGCAGATAATCATAACTTGCACAGGACTTTTGTAAAGAATACATCCATCCATCTTCTCTCGCTTATCCAGAGTCGGGTCGCGGGGGCAGCAGCTCCTGAAAGGGACCCCAAACTTCCCATTCCCGAGCCACATTAGCAAGCTCTTACTGGGGGATCCCAAGACGTTCCCAAACCAGTTTGGCAATATAATCTCTCCACCTAGTCCGGGCGTCTTCCCCGATGCCTACTCCCAGCCGGACGTGCCTGGGAGGTGACCAGGGGTCATTCTTAATAGACTAGACACCTCAACTAGCTCCTTCGACGCAAAGGAGCAGCGTCTCTACTCTGAGTTCCTCACGGATAGCTATGCTTTTCACCCTGTCACGGCCCTGCTTGGTTTCAGCAGACCTGTGGTCCGTTTTGGCTGTAAAGATCCTAATTAGGCTAATTAAGTGCACCTGGGCATGTCACTTATATAGGTGTTGCAGCACACTTTCCCAGTGACTTTACTGGCACCACACATTGTTTGTTGTTGGTTTGTGGCTTAGTTTGATTTGTGTCTTAGTTTGGTTAGTGTCTTAGTTTGGTTAGTTTCTTGGTTTGGTTAGCATGCAACACGCACCACATATATTCAGTACTTACACCTACAGACATTCACGCCTCATTATGTTATTCTGTTAGTTAGTTAAGAGTTTAGTTTGTTTGGTTTACGGCCCATGAGCCAGGTCGTAACAACCCTATCTCTAAGGGAGACGCCAGCCACCCTTCTGAGAAAACCCATTTTGGTCACTTGTACCCGTGATCTTGTTCTTTCGGTCTTACCCACCCTTCATGACCATAAGTGAGGGTAGGAACGAAAATTGCTCAGTAGATCGAGAGCTTTGCCTTCTGGCTCAGCTCTCTTTTTGTTACGGTGTGGTAAAATTATTGCAATACCGCTCCCGCTGCTCCGATTCTCCGGACAATCTCCCGCTCCAATGTCCCCTCACTTGCGAAAAAAACCCTGAGGTACTTGAACTCCTTCACTTGGGGTAAGGACTCATTCTCTACACGGAGTAGGCACTTCATCAGTTTCCTGCTGAGAACCATGGCCTCAGATTTGTGCGTAAAGGTAAGCCCCACCAGATCTAAATGGTAGCGCTCTACCTCCTGCACAAGTTTTGGCTCTTCGTCCCCAGAGCCAGCTTCTGTTTCCCGGGTTTGGTCCGTCGAGGCCCCTGACTTTCATCGTAACCCATGTTCCGCACCTGACCCCCACAGTTCCTCCCACGAGCGGTGGGCCCATAGGATGTAAAATAATACATACTGTACTGTAATTCTAGTAAACTTCTTTAAGAAAAAGATGTGATATGACTAGTGAATTAGGGCAAAGATTAGAAGAGAGAACAATAATGTTCACGTTTCTTCAATAATTATAATGTCAAGGACAACGCTGTCAAAATAAGGAAATATATTGTATCTGTTTTTATTTCACTATAATGATATTATGAATTGATTTAATAGTATGCTGAAAGAACACCGAGGATAAAGGGGCAGCATTCTCGATTATAATAGAATAGTTTTGGCCTTTACCTCTCTGCTCTGTGGTCAGATGCATTTAAATGTCACCACTGTTTCCTGCCTTTTCAAAAACAGGCTTAAAATAAGGAGCAGAAATGCCAGCCTGGCTCCTATTGCCCCGCTGCCTCAGCTTACATCTGCAGCTTATTGTTTACAATGGACTTTTATGGATAACATTATACAAATAATACTGGCGAGACGTGTCTAATTACTGAAATAGCTGTTGACGCTGCTTTATGATGATGGCTATTTACGAATCGCATTTGATTGATACTTGTGATAGTCATGATGCAGGTTTTGTTTTATTAGGGTGAATTCAATTGCTGTAGTGTAACTGCTCATTTGGCAGCAGTACACATTTATTTTTTTCCAACACAGTTAGCTTTACCACGTGTCAAGATGGAACCCTTTATTTTCCTTTTCAAAGCATATATTTACCATTGTTGCTAAAACAAGTGTCTGATAATAATATGACCATCTTAGCCTAATGGCTAATACTAGTGCATGTTGTTTAATTGAGTTTTCAACAGTTTGTGCGTGTGCGTGTGCGTGCGTGTGCGTGCGTGTGTGTGCGTGTGTGTGTGTGTGTGTGTGTTACAGATGGCCTGGTGGACTGCGTGGACCCAGATTGCTGTGAGCAGCTCAGCTGTGGCTCTGACCCGCTGTGCCAAGGCTCTGCGGACCCCCTGGCCCTGTTGCAGCAGAACCCCCCACCCCCAACTGCCCCACCACCCCTGGCCCACACACACACCCACAGCTTCTACCAACGCATACGCTTCCTCCTGGGCAAGACGGCAACACACACACTCCCCGGGGAGGTGCCCTTTGATACCAGGTGTGTTTATTCTCGTGCGCGTGTGTGTGCGTGCGCGTGTGAGCCATTCCGTTTATTTATTTTCTGTGCGTCCTTCAGTAGTCCTCTCTGTTGAGACGTGATTAGTAGATCAAGGAGTTTACACCGCTGCTTTAACCTCCCCTAAACTACCAGAGCGCCGGCCCCGCGTGTGTTAGTGTACTGTGAGTGGGACATGTGTACACACGCGTGTGTGTAAGCATGAACGACTGGGTTATGTGTGTGTGCGCGTGCGTGCGTGCGTGTCCCTGGGGAGCACGTGCGTACCGGTGTACTAGCCCATGTCTCAGTGTCACGGTGCGACCGCCGAGCGTTTGTTTGCCACATAGTTATGCTTTATGTGTCGCACGGTGGCGCGCGCCGTAAACGTGTCGCCGTTAATATTTCAGCTGCCTCTCACCGCCACCCGAGAAGGACATATTTCTCTCCGCCGTTATGATCCAGAAAGTCTGGACAGGAAAACAGCAAGAGATGCTGCGCTGATTCTATGTGAGCTCTCTCTCTCTCTCTCTCTCTTAGAATAAACAAATAAATTAATTATGTGCCATTGTTTTGGAGGGAAAATCGATTGCTGCTTTCAAGCCAGGAGTAACAAACGGGGCAACGTAGCAACCCAGAGGAAACCCGCCATCCCTCATTTACACCCCCCTACTCCGCCACCCCTCACCCCTTCCCCACCACCCGTTTCTGTGGAAACAGATAGTATCCATCATTATGTACACGTGTCTGTTCTAGTGTGTGTGTGAGAGCACGTGGATATGTGCGTATAACTGTGTGAACGTGGACATGTGCCTGTGCATGTGTCCACGTATTTTATGGCCACGTTTGTGTATGATGGCAGGCACACGTGTGACTATCCATCACAAATCCATCTGTCTCCATTTGAGCTGTTTTATGTTATTCTATATTGACGCAGCCTCGCCTGAAATATCAAGAGCAACTCTTCGAAATAGTCAAGATGTACCTGATAGTTTACAGTCTATTTAAGGAACTACAGTGTCTTCATCGCTGCTGGTCCCACTGTCATGACAACATAAACACGACGTGGACTTTTTTTTCCCCATGTGACAGGGCGCTGAAAGGTTTTGCCGTAGGTGAATATATATTTATGGCCTTTATATCCCGGCAGTTGGTGGCAGGTTTCTCTGTGCTAAAGAGGGACTCGTAACTATGGGAGTGAATGCTGTTCCCTGAGGTACTGGCAGCTTTACCCTATTTGAACAGACATTTTATTCTCAGTTGTTATTTTCCATATGTCAATGACAGATGAAAAATAACAATTGAGAAGAAAAATAAATAATAAATAAAATGTGAGAGATGAGGAATTGGAAATGTGGGGTGGTCACATGTGAGTTACTTAACTATCGTATTGTAGCATGTGTGGGATGCTTCCATAGTGATATGGTAGTAGTTAGGCTCAAGGTCAACTCAAGGTCAACTTTATTATCCCACAGGGGGAAATTCATGTGGTCATTACACGTTCTGTTTAGCAAAAACATACGAAAACAGGCATAAGCAAACAGCCGAGGCGTTTCTAGAGTTTGAAGAGATCAGGGGCTTAGCCCAAACACAAACCCACCAAACCTCGAGCGCAAACGCAAACACACCGAACCTGGAGCGCAAACGCAAACACACCGAACCTCAAGCGCAAGATACATCTTAAATGCATTAGCCTTCTGATCAATTTTGGATAGAACACACTATTTCAGTAACAACATCAGCTGCATACCATGCTATTTGTTTTAATGGTATTCATAATACTTTACTAGTCTTTCCTGGTGTCTTTTCTCTTTGTTGTCTCATAAATTCGTCATTCCTGGTGTCTTCATCTAAGCCTATTTGTTGTCTGTCTATCTTTCCATCACTATTATCTGACAGCAGGGTTGCCAGATTTTAGACTGTAAATCAACCCGCCTAAGATCATTTTTACCTGCAAACTCACATTACAAATAGCCCAATTTACCAGGAAAACTCCCCATCTGGCAACACGGTCTTAGCTGCTTTTTTAGCTTTGTGTGTGTGGGTGTGTGTGTGGGTGTGAGAGTTGTGTGAAGTAGCATTCTTCTTATGATTGCAAGATACGCAATGTCATGATGTGGGGCTTTAGCCCTGAATGTCCAGGCCTAACGACACCCATGATATGAAACACAGTCAGGTCCGTTTGCAGGCTAATTCTTCCATTCCATTTATATAAACCATTTCAAGACACAGTTACAACAGCAGGTACAATCAATGCTTTTTTTCAGACCACCAACATAATTACCATTTGAGATTACTCACCCACACACAGTGCTGCACCACCAAAAATAGATGACGTTTAAAAAGTATCTTGTTCCATTGGAAAAGGTCCAGACATTCCAGTCCAGTAAAATATTATGTCAAAAATACACGAATACATCAAAAAATATTGCATGTGGCTGATGTTGCATCAATATCCCATTCCACTTCTTACTGATACAGTAGAGCCAATTGCAATCATGTGTTCTGATGACAATTGTACTTTAGCTTCAAAATATGTGTGAGTTTTGCTGAGAATGTAGTGGTAAACGGCAAACACCGTTTGATGCAGTATAAACAGACAAACCTTCCGTGATGTCACCCATAATGTAGCTTTTCTCTGAAATGGATTCTAACTAGTTAACTAGTTATAAAAAATGTCAGACCCTGTACAGTTGACATGAATGAGGAGACTAGCTATAGAAAATATTTATTTTAACCAGGCTTCAAACTTGTTTTTTGCTGTAAAGTCAGACGTTTTCACATTGGAGTCTATGGAGATTGACTCTCTTTTGCAGCCAGCCACATGTGGCCATCCGATGAACAGCAGGGGTTGGTACTTCGACTTTCTCGGCACCGGAGGTGCTTGGCAAACATACATGCATGCATTAAGCGAAATAAATTAATATTAAAATTCAAACATTTTAAATGGAATAGTCTACCATCTGTACCCAACACATGAATATCAAAATATCTAAATAGGCAGGTCCAGCCCTACTTGACAAATACTTTTATTATTATAACCTATACTTCTATTATATATTATAATCTAAGTATACATTTTTGTTTGAGCTGGCATCTGTGTAAATTTCAGATGAATGATGAATCTGAACTAATTATTTTCTTTAATTGAAATTTGTTTAGTACTGTACATTTATCAGTAGATCATTACTTTTGATATTACTGCCTGGCTCTGCCCGACTATGCTCTCAGCTCAATATCTTTTAGCTGAGGTTACAGTCTGCAAACCCTGTTTGCATTAGCGTTCACACAGCCACCCTGCTGGCGGACCAATCAGCGTGGGTTAGTGAGATGATGTTGAAGTCAAGCGTGTTTGGAAATGGTGGGAGAGCTAGATGAGGCAATCAAAACAATTTTGCAACGCCAATTGGATCAGCCCTGTCCAATAGTCAAAATTAACCAGAGGTCTATGCAAATGTAGAGGAAACGACTGTAGATACTTTGCAATGGAGCGTGGCCAGACCTATTCACAAAGTGAATATGCTCTGGTTACACCAGGCTAGCACTTATGTACTGCACTATACTTTTTGAGTTGTACTCTATATTTTAGTTGCATTTTTCACTACTTATATGAGCTGTCTATACATTCTGTACCCCCCCCTCGCCCTCTCTCTATATATCTCTCACTCTCTATCTCTTCCTCTCTCTATCTCTCTCCCCCTCTATCTCTCTCTCTATCTCTTCCTCTCTCTCTCACTCTCTATCTCTCTCTCTCAGTCGCGTGGCAGTGATCAGGGGCTCTGTGGTGCTACAGGATGGCTCCCCCCTGGTTGGTGTCAACATTACTTTCCTACAGCATCCTGAGTATGGCTACACCATCAGCAGGCAGGATGGCAGGTACAGTGTGCACACACACACACACGCACATACATGCACACACACACGCACCTAATGCATTCCTCAGCCCATTATGTCTTGACGAAGCTTTCAATAGCACTCTAGAAGTGCTGTAATAATGTACAATAGAGCATTAACCTATGTAACCTATATATTCACCTATATAGGGTAACTTAAGCACGCGATATACTTGCTTTTAACTATGCGTACATATGCAAGATGGCTACCACACAAGTCGGGCGCGTATCCTACATTCCTTTGGAGCATAGTTTGTGCGTCCTCAGAAATTAACGCTACGCACACGCCTGATGCAGTACAGCTCAACAACGTGGGGGCAGTAAATCAGGATCGGACAGACAGATCAACAGTCTCTGAACAAAGAACAACAAAGGTGGGAAGTTTCAAAGAGAAGTTAGTAGAGCTAGTCTGTAATTACCAACATACAGTTTATATGGTGTCTCCAAGCCACATTTTGACATGTTGGTTGCTGTTGTGGAAATTCAGAGGTAGTCAAGGTCAATATACCGCTTTCGGCCAGGAAAGATTCGGCCCTGATCTGCCCCCTACTGGATACATTTTAAATCCTCCAAGCACACGCAAGGTACGCAGGCAAGTATAAGAACAATTCCTTTTGCATCCGCTTGTCTACGTGTATGCGTTGCACAGAAAGAAGCAAGTATATCGGGCCTTTAGGGTATATGCTTTATGTGGGTTAAGTCATACTGTATGTGGCAGGTACCTTTACACGTAATTTATAGTTCAATATGCATTACAGTACTTTTATATAGTGTTCATGGGATGTAATGAAGCCTTTATTTGCCACTAGAGAGCGGCCATGCTTATTGTGTGTATTGTTTAATTTGCTGTCCTCCCCATCCTCTGTTCTCCATGCGGGGCACCAGCTTTGACCTGGTCACATCGGGGGCAGTGTCCATGTCCCTGATGTTCCAGCGGCCGCCCTTCCTGACGCAGACCCGCCCCATCTGGACCCCCAACAACGACTTCCTAGTGCTGGACCAGGTGACCATGTCCAGGGAAGAGGCCCCGCCCGCTAAGTGTGACGTCCGGAACGTTCTCAGCCCTTACCCGCTCGTGCTCCCCTCTCCTCTGCCCAGATACAGCGGAGCGTGCGCCGAGAGGGGGCCGGTGATACCGGAGTTACAGGTGAGGGGCACAGTGTGGGCATGTCACGGCGTGTTCTGTCCCAGAACTGATCCAAAGCTGTCATCCAGCCCACCAAGATTAGGTTTACATACAAGAAGGCCAGAGGTGCGTTCTGTAGAAGAACAATGTATAGTAGTACACCTAACAGTAGAGTAGATGCGAATACACCAGCCAATACACACGTGAAACACCTTTGTACATGCAAGTGCAAGTTTGAGTGCTTGATCTGTGTTTTTACAGGGACAATGCACATTCATTAAGATTGCAGCAAAAGTGCCAGTTTTAGCCTGTGGGCTAATTTTCAGCGGCAATCGGAGGACCGTTTCTTTATTTTAAATAGTTACAGTGACATTGCTATTGAGTCAAGTAACGGAGTACAAGCATACAGAGCGACTAGGGACAAGCCATGTGCAATATAGTTGTGTACAGCTTGGCTGAAAGTGTCCTTCCTAAAGGGAACTATGCAGTCACCTATCATGGTAGACCGGTTGATCTGCTGCCATGGGTTTAGGTTTTCTGTTTGACAAACTGGACCAGGAGAAGCCGGGTCATTTAAGATCTTGAATACCTGCGTAAGTGACAAGCACAATATTTTTCCAACTCAGGAGCTCGTCTTTTCTGAGAATGACGCTGGCTGTTGGGTTTCCTATCAAGCACTAAGAGCCTTGTTTGTAGACAGATTGAATGGGTTTTAATGTTGTACTGCAAGCTGGGGTCCAACTAGTCAAGCAGTATGTTTAGCAACAAGTCTAACAGGCAAAGTGATTTTGTGTCTTCTGCGTTTTCAGACTTGGGGCCCTGGTGTCTTGTCTAAGATGCAAGCGGAGGCACAATGTCAAGGCAGGAAATTAGCCAACATGCCCAGGCCAGAAACAAAAATGTCACTATGTCTGCATTAAAAGTAGCCTTGTGCCGTCCTGAAACTAGAGCACTTGCTGTAGTGTTCATTGTTATATACAGTATGTTAACTGTTCTATAAATGTCCTCTTATCCTTGTGGCTAAAATGCCCTACATTGCACTCATATCCTGTTGAATATACTGTATTTAGGCAGTGTTATACTTACCGATATGGCATATGCTTTTAGACAACAAAATTATCATTATAGCAGATGAAAATGTGTCTGGTGGCAACTTGTTAACTTTAGTGTACACATGCACACCACTGCCAGTGCAAGTGTTAATTACACTTGCAACATTTAGACATTTCCTAAATTATCCATTTAGTAGACACCATAGATTATTTTGGGAATAATGTGGAAATAAAACTGGTTCGTCGTGTAATCACGGTTACTAAATAATAAAATATATTCAAGATTTAATCCAGATATGTGGTTTCAGATTATTTTTAGATATATTTCACTATTCCACCCAGAAACAATAATGCCATTATCTTCCACAGCCTTTGTTGATATCGTTGAATAATTTAGATAATTAAATTACATGACCTACAGTATACTGTACTGTTGTGTGACGGGTAGGAGAAGAAAACAAAAAAAAGTATAATTTTTAGTCATTAATTGCTGAGATGAGCGATGATGTTCTTTACCACTGCGCATGCACCTTTATCCTTGAGAGTTTCTGCCACATCAATTACAGCGGTAGCTCATTATTGTTACACGCAGCGGTCTCACAACAACACGCGCATCAATCTTCCTCTCTCACTGAGCTCTCCACCGCCTCCTCCTCCCCAGGCTGTGCAGGAGGAGGTGTACATCCCAGGATCCTTTGCCAAGCTGAGCTACTTGAGCACCCGGGCAGCGGGCTACCTGTCTCTGCTGCGCGTGCTCCTGACGCCACCGTCCCTGGCCTCGCCCGTGTCTCCGCTGGGCGGCCTGGCCAAGGTGCACGTACGCGCCTCGGTCCAGGGCCGGCTGTACCGGCGCTGGTACCCCGCGGCGCCGGGCCTGGTCCACAGAGTGGTCTGGAACAAGACGGATGTGTACGGGCAGGAGGTGTGGGGCCTCACGCACGCCACTGGTAGGCACATGAGGACACTGGTTTGATTAGGAGGCCTGTCAGAGTGATACAGTGTAAGCAATCAATCCACGATATGATATAATGTGATGTGATGATATTTTATCATATCATGATATAATATATTATTATTAGATGATATATTATATCATGATATCATATCATAATATGATAATATTTAATATGATAATTCTATGATAATATGATATCCATATGATATAATATGATCATATGATATGAGTATCTTAATTTCTGGAAATTAATTTATTTTCATGAAAAATTGTGGTTTATGTTTGGATTCATGAAGCTATGTATAAGCTATGTATAGCTTCACCCTCAAGCTTTACCTTGACACTTGTCCTAAGCTGGCCCCACACTACATTTTTAGCCCAATTGTGGGTCTGATTTGCCCCTCCCAACAATCGCAAGGTGTATATATAAAAAAAATCAACAACATATAAATAGAAACCAGCAGCTGTAGTGTCTGTATATGCTAGAAACTCTAGAAGAGAGACTCGAGGATTCCTGTAAGTACTGAGATTACACACACTGTCCCAATGCCTTTCACCACTGGAGGGCTCTTGCACTCTGTCTCTCTCTATCTCTTTATATCCATCCCATCCTTTCCTGCGTCACCTCTCATCCCTCGTTCTCATCTGTTAGACAACATGCGACTACACAGAGGTGGAGCAAAAGGGCCACAAAGTTTGAGGGCTAACAATGTGCAACGCTTACGCACTAAAGAGACTAACACAGCTGGGCGCTGTTCGCTTTGAATGACGAGGAACGAGGGTGTGGCTCGCGTTGAGTGTTTTACACCTCTGGCCAAGTGGCCAGATGCCTTACCCTCGACTCAAAGCCCTCTTTCTTTTTACATGACACTTTCATGACCCTCCCCCACCCCCCTCTCGTGCTACACAACCCTCATCTGCCTTAACACTGTTTCCTGTGCTGGCATCTTCTCGTGAAGCGGCTTCTCTTCCTTTGAACGCTTGTTATCGCCCTCTCTCCTTCCAATCTCTCCCGTCTCTACCTCTCCCATCTTGCTTTGCCCTCTCTTCATCTCTTCTCTCCGCCCATCTTTCCACCCCCCTCGATATATCTCCTGCTTGGGTGGAGGACAGACACATGCAAAAACCTATTTACATTCGCGCGCACGCACACACACACAGTATGTTCACGCACAGTTCAAGAGAAGGAGTGAAAGAGAAAGGCACGCTGTTTGCTAGGGCGAACACATTGCCGGAGGCAGGGCAGAATGAAAGCTTTCACCTGTGAGATATTGAGAGCGCACTCATGTGAAATAGCGCGCCCACACATGTGTATACACGTGCGTTCGTCAAGAGCAGGTGCACACGTGCATGTCGTCTGCGTGTTCATTGCTTTATTATATATAGTGAAATGATGTATTGAAGCAGTTCTGGGAATACAGACAAAGTCCCTGGGAGACTTCTCCGTCCTCTGTGTCCTGAAAATTGGCCTTGTATCTCAAGTCGGTTTATGGAACTATGAAAAGAAAAGGAAAAAGTATTGTAGGATGGATTGCCTTCACGGTCAGAAAGATATGTCTTTAAGTGGGGTACAATGTGGGCTGTTTCGAGATGTGTCAGATTACTAATTATTACCATTGTACCGATGTTATATGGGTTATTTTTATCTTCAAAGCTAGCGTCTATTCGGATCTATTCATGCTTCAGCAACGCAATGCGTGTGTACTTTACTTGACGTAGTTTCACTGCATTGTCATGTACATGGATTTAATGTGTTAACCACATTATTACATGTGAATTTACTGCAGAGGTGTGTGTACACAACGATTAAATTATGCATACAACCATAGAACGTGAAAATATGCAAATACAATTACGATCTAGGGGTGAGGGTTACTTAATATAGTGTAAAACACTTCTTTTTCAAAATATTGAAACCATCTCATGCCCCCAAGGGGGGTAGTGAAGGAGATTATATCATCTTTGTTAGAAAAGTGGCTTTCCCTGCCTGCCTTGTTCATCAATTACACGACCATTGTTCCCTGTTCTGCTCTGCATTCTTGCACTTTCCAGTGCAACGTGAGATCCACGCCTGTGTTGATTGACAGTGGCATCAAGGCTGATAAAACGCACCTGTGTCAGGTGCACGCCTTTCATCCCCGCCTATCATCCTATTAGATCACACGTCATTCCAACAGTGACATATTGTTTTGGCTGCTGCTTTAGCAGTGATTTAATTGGAGCCTTCTTATAGTACAAAAATAGTCCCAAAGCTATTGCACAAATATGACAACATTAGGAGGCTGGAAGTTTATCTAGGGCACTGACGATTTGCACGACTGCAAGGTTTTAGTGTGCGTGTGTGAGCGTACGTGCATGTGTGTGTGTGTGAGAGTACGTGCATGCGTGGGTGTGTGTGTGTGTGTGTGGGTGGGTGTGTGTGTGTGGTAGAACCATGCAAAACAAAAGTCCACAGCCAGAACATTGTGTTCTTAACATGGCCTTCAAATTGTTAAAGCATTAGAATGTAAATAATATAGGGTAAAGCAAGTGTATTGTTAATGTTTGCAAAATGAACATTTTAAATCACTGCTTCCCAATGAACACTGCATGCTTTTCTAAGCCTAATAAAGCATGTTTATCTCTAAGTCTCTGTCACCTGCCACCTCTAAATGAATTACAATTGGAGCGTGTTGTAAGCGAGCTGAACCAAAATGCTGTTGATGGTGGCAGCTTGATGTGGGAAACGCTGCACAGCGTATCATTAGAGCTGAGAGGCCAAACGGCTAATTCTAGGGCTCCTTTATAAAGACGGGCTGCTCCTGATTATGCCTCCACTTGTGGCTGATCTGTCTCACACGCGCTATGATGAGGTGTCATTACGCGCCTTTTATCGGTCTTAACATTCACTTGTCTTGTAATATGGCAGGAGATGAGGCACGTTTGTTTTTCTTAGAGCGATTATAAATCATATAAAGGCAGTTTACTCTGCTTAATATGTTGCTCTAATGAAAGTATAATGAGAAGTGATTTGCTGTGGTGTTGCTATGCATGGGGTTATCAAACCGTGGGTTGGGACACTGGCAGGACGCAAGATGCTTTAAAGGGGTCGTAAATATTCTTTCAGGATTTTAACCCGTTTCAAATTGTCTTTAATAAAAGGTGCAAATGTTTTTCAGAGATCTTTAATGTCTGCTTCTAACGGGATGCGGGACAGATAGATAACCACAGCATATATTTATTTAATTTTGTGTATGACTTGTGTGTGCATTTTCATTTCAGTATCAGTGGGCTATGAGTACGAGACCTGTCCTGGCGTTATCCAGTGGGAGAAGAGGACTGCTCGTATGCAGGGCTTTGAGCTCGTCCCCTCTAATCTGGGAGGCTGGTCTCTGGACAAACATCATGCTCTCAACATACCCAGTGGTGAGTATGCGCACACACACACACACACACACACACACTTGACCACATAGGCCAGCATCCACCCATGTGTAAAATGAACATATTAGTCCGACACAGTAATGACAAAAACAAATTCGCAGATTTGTGAAATTCTGCTTTAATTGCATATTAATTTTAATTCTCCAGCAAAAATAATAAAAAGCGCAATTCCTGTGAGAATATTGGTGATTCTGTTTTAGAATTCAAAAATGTAATTTCCTAAGGGATAAAAGACCTCTTGAAAATGGTCTATTGGATCTAGGCAGTCTGCAAGCTTCTCGGCATGCACAGTGTAACATTTAATAAAAAGGGAATACTAACAATTTCCAAAAAAATTCTGATATTTCTTTCTGACAAATAAAATATCACATATATAGGGATTGTAACATTTCTAAATGTGCCGTTACAAATTGTGCTCATTTGTCTCTCTCCAGGAATCCTTCATAAGGGAAATGGAGAAAATGTCTTCCTCTCCCAGCAGCCCCCCATTATCACCACGGTGATGGGGAACGGCTTCTACCGAAGCGTACCCTGCGGCCCGAGCTGCAGCGGCGCGGCCCAGGACATGATGCTGTTTGCACCAGTGGCACTAGCTTGTGGCCCAGATGGCTCCCTTTACATCGGGGACTTCAACTTCATCCGCAGGGTCCACCCTGACGGATACACAAGGACAGTGCTGGAGCTTAAGTGAGAGTCTAAGTCTTTGTTTTGTTGAGTGAGATGTGTGATTTTGACAGGGGGAGCTACTGTATACTGGCTTCAAAGACAGGATTTTGACTGTTATATCAACTTAGGATCAGTTAAAATAAAGCATTAGATGAAATCAGTTAGTTTGGTATTAATTCCCTATGATGTGGTTGACGTCTGTATCTGAATCTTTAAATGAAAAGAGTCTCTGAAATTCAGACATCACAAACACTAATAACATTTCTTTGGCTTTTAAGTGAATCCTGAAGTCGTTGCCGAACAACAAAGATATATTTGTGTGTATTATGACAATTATGATACAGTATATTCAGTGGTGCTGCTGTCCTGTTTGCAAAGCTGGGCATCTCAGCGGGGTCCCACAGTCACTTGTCATTTACAGTAAATAATTCTCCTTATGTAACTATTCTTTTTACGCTCTGTTATTATAGTAATTATTGTATTTCTGGTTCAGACGAAGGCTTCATAATGTCTGTATTTGATACGTCCCAGTCCTCTGGGAGGACATGCTAAATAGCTTCCTGTTTAGGTTAATATTTAATGCGGAGCAACGAAGTGGCCTAAATCAACCCTAATATCACTTCATGGGAAAGAAAGTGACTCACTGTGACTCGTTAGTACAGTAAATGACATTTCTTTGTTCCTATCTTTTTTCCTTTTTATAAACCTCTCCTCGATGGATTATTACAAGAAACCGCGATACCAGGCACAGGTGAGAAATAATTATTAACACCGCCTTTACACATGTACAGCACGTATACGTCGACACACAAACACGCAGATTAGTACACGCGTCGTGTACTACACATGAAAGGAAGATACAAGCGGCAGCGTGTCTCATGAGAAAAGACATGTTGAGAAAATGCCTTACAGCACCTTTTTCCTTGTTTGTCTGCTGCAAATTGTGTTGAACTAGTTCAGCCGTGATGCTGATGTTTTCTGCTCGTTTTCCGTGTGTAGCGTTTGCCTTTTCTGTTCCAAAACATACCGCACACAAAGGTCAGATCCATGAAATGCTCATTTTAATTTTAGCTAGATGCCTGCATTGAGTTTATACACTGGAAGCCACCCAAAACGATGATGGTCGCACGTTTTCGAGGATTACGCCACGTCAAACTCGAGGATTCTGTGTGCTTCCTGAGCCTCTATCCTCCTGAAAGGCACCGGGACTGGCAAGGCTTTGGTGACATGCCAGGCTGGAACAGAGCGTCAAATGCGCTAGCAGTTTGGGGTCAATACGCAGTACGGTACATTGTGATTAGACAGATGCTGCTAACCGGGTTAAACTTGTTTCTATGTGTGTGGGTTTGTGTCACCTTTGGCATTCAGGTCAAGACAAGCATCCTCTTGCGTGGGCGTGTGTGTGTGCGTGCGCGTGTGGGCGGTGGGGTTTCGTACACAATGCTTACCTGTATACCATGTTCACATGTGCATACGACGCACACTCTACTCCTCTCTTCCCGCTCTCTGCAAATGGACCCCTTAAGGGCCTCATGTATTCCCCTTCTCCATCCATTCTCCCATTCTCTCCGGGAGCATTATACCGTGCTTCTCCTTTATTCCATACCATTGTTCTCTCAAGTCAAATGCATTAATTATTCACCCGTATTCAGCTTTCAAAGCTTTTCGCTCCACTTTCTTTCCCAGTAAAGTGCCTATCAGCCAGCGAGGCTTCAAAACAAGGCACTCTCCAAGGGGGAGACAATACGGGGTGTGCTCGCTGTATAAAACCCATTGTCTTCTCTTTTTTACTTCAAGAGTTTCCACGCGCAACGTAGCAAATAGTGGAGGAAGCCCTGTGCTGTATTGTCTGGGAGCACAGCTGTATGACAGAGTCGGGCGAGGCTTGATCATTATGTTCATCAGCTCTGATCACTGCTTCCTTATGCCAAGAGGGAGGCTTTGGTGGGACTACATGTACTGCGGTTGTTGCTGTTGTTGTTGCTCGTTTGTCTTCCGCTCAGTGGATGCTGCGTTCGGAGCTGTGAACGTGTAATTGAGATGTAAGACAGGTGAAGCGGATTGCGATGAGTTACTATGCGCCATACAGTACACACTGGCAAACAGAGGCGCGGCAGAATACCTTCACACTCTGATTGTGTTTAAATTATGGATGTGCATCGCAGAGCAGAGCTCACTAAACAGTTATTCACTTAATGCGCTGGGGTGACAATAACCTTTTGTTATTGGGCGAAATCCTCGCAATGCCAATAACTTCAATTATTTTGTTTGTGCTGATGATTCCCACACAGCAGTTAACCGTTGAGTCGTTATCATCACCCTTGGATACAGAAACCAAATATTTAAATCCTCTTACGCATACCAACAACTTGTTGGCAACAAGTAAAATGTTGGAGCTCTAACAGATTTTCAAACCGCCATGACTTTGTCAAACGTGTTAAGTATTTACCGTAGTATGTTGCAGTCTGTGTAAAAATAACTGTGGGTTTTACATTATTATTTACAGTTCTGTCTTTAACCTCGTGGTTCCTTCTGTTCCAGCACCAGCCCGGCCCACAAGTACTACCTGGCCATGGACCCAATGGGGGAGGTCCTGTACGTGTCGGACACCAGCAGCCGCAGAGTGTACCGGGTCAGGAACCTGGGGCAGCCGAAAGACCCGGCGCGCAACCTGGAGGTGGTGGCTGGGACAGGGGACCAGTGTCTCCCCTTCGACCAGAGCCACTGCGGCGAGGGAGGCAAGGCCACCGAAGCCGCACTCAACAGTCCCCGAGGTAGGGGAGAGATTTACGCATGTTATCCTCCGACAAGACCCACTTATAGATGCGGTGCATAGGCCGCGCATTGCAGCCATGGGAACGCTCAAGCCTTGTCAAGCACACAAAGGAAACAACAGGGGCAATAGTACATGTTACGCGCACACCGTAGCAGATAGCATCACGATTGGGCTTAAGGGGATTTAAACAGACACAAATAGCATCTGCGTTTGGGAGGAAGAAATATGCATCCTGTCAACTACCTGCAATCAATCCCACGCACCTGGCCACCTCTTAGTCTCCAGTCCGCAACAGAGAGATATTTTTTTTCACACAATTGTCACTCAAGCTACACCCACAATCCTCACTGGTCCCCTCTGTCAGTCATGCTCAGCTAGTGTGCAGAGCAATCTGAAGCTGGAGGCTAGGAGCCCACAGGAATCAATATAGTCTACAGTAAAGAAATGTAGGGTAGCTCTGTCCCCATTCTTCACCTGTCAGCGGTAGTAAATACCATGCTGGGTACAAAAAAAAGCTTGGAATTTGGTTGCGGTTTCCACGTTTCCCCTTAGGACATTGTGTTCTCACAGCGGCCATACGAAGACAACAGAGGATGAACAATAAGGAGAAATGAGATGGAGAAGAGGAAGAATACATCGGGGATGTTATGCCGCACATCCGCGCCAACAATTTGTCAAATGATACGGATGCCTTTATTCTCTGTGTTTGCCCTTCAGACTTTGAACATGCTAGCTTAGCCTTCATGCACTAATTGAAGATTCGGTCCCCGGACTCCGGGTGCACCCAGGGTCAGGCGTTTTATACTCTCTGGCTCGGTGCACTTCACAGACTCTTCTATGGCCACTGTGCCCCGGCTAACCTGCTTTCATGAAGGCTCTAGAGGTTTGTGCCTAAAGCATGCTCCCATCCTGCATTTCACACCCTCTGTGCACCAGTAATGAGTGTGGGACTTAACAAAGACATGTCTGCCAGTCTCTTTTATGAAGCGATGCCTCTGTGATACTCTCTGCCATTGATCATGATGCCGTGCTCTTGTCACCTCCTCGCTTCCCAAATTAGAGCCTTTCTCTTTCCCTTTCTTTTTTCTTTTTCCTTTTTTTTTTTTTACCACCGGCTGCCTCCGTCTCTTTTCGTTTGTGCCACTCCATTCTCCCATCAATGAATTACCTTTGTGGCTGTAGGGTTTTGCCTCCGCGTCGCCGTGCGCGAGAGTTACAGCGGTAACAGTTGTCGGCTAACGCAGTCTGCGGGGTCGCTGCAGCCAATGCCGTTGCCCCGGTCCATAGTCTCTCCATAGTGTAAGCTGCGGGGATTATGTTGTGTCCTTCACATGCTCACTGGTGAATACAAGATCTGGGGCATTGTTTAGAGTTGGCTCCACATGCGGCCCGCACAGTCAATTAGCCACGCAAATAAAAGGCCTCGCTCCATTTAGAATGGATCCCGTGTCCGACATGAAAGAGGCGTCTCTCCCACGAGAACGCACAGCCTTGGCTTCCATATCTGGACTCATTCTGTTGTCAGCGCGGAGGGGTGTTGCTTTACAGAAAAACTGGCCTATTTTGGTGTGTTTTGTTTGTGAACGTGCGTGCGTGCGTGCATGCATGCGGTTGCGTGTTTGGGTAGAGGATGAGTTCAGAGAGTAGTGACACCAGCGATTGGGAGTTTGGATGTTGGTGTTTGCTCTGCAGGAGCTTTATCTCCCGTTTGTTGACCAGCCCCAGACAGCAAAGCTGACATCCACAGAGAGGTGTGTGTGTGTGTGTGCGTGCGCACATGTGCCCGTGTTGTGAATGCGTGCGCGGGCTTCTGCGCCCCGGCTTGCGTGGGGCACGTGCGCGTCGGAATGAGTGAAGTCTGCAGCCTTACTCTCTTGACCCACAGGGGGCAGACTAATGCCCTTATCAGAAGCTGACATGCTGCCACCACATATCTGGCTTTTCCTTACTCGCCTTGAATTCTGCTGCTCTCTCTCTCTCTCTCTCTCTCTCTCTCTCTCTCTCTCTCTCTCTCTCTCTCTCTCTCTCTCTCTCTCTCT